>CAVLJG010000001.1:119698546-120003360 GCA_963669975.1 Acanthoscelides obtectus | reverse complement strand
CAGTTCACATGAAAGAATCTTATGACAATATGAAGTACCTATTGACATGCATAAAATACGATGAGCACCAATGGCATATTTGTGGCGATTTGAAAGTTGTTGGGCCACAGATTCGAAATATTTTGAAAGATACACAGTTTGAAAACACTTTAACAGATATTGAAAAAACTGCTTGGAATGATTTCCGTCTGGTGGTCACTAATTTCTTGGGAAATAGAAAAGCTGACAGCTATAAAACCCTTGTCAAAAATAGGCTGTCATCGTATCAAAAGATGGGCTGTAATATGTCTCTTAAGATTCATTTCCTACACTCACACCTGGACTTTTTTCCTGACAATTGCGGAGCCGTAAGTGATGAGCACGGCGAACGTTTTCATCAGGATATTTCAACAATGGAAAAAAGGTACCAGGGAAAGTGGAATCCTTCCATGCTTGCAGACTACTGTTGGACTCTTGGTAGAGATGCTCCAGAAACGATCCATAAAAGAACAGCAAAAAGACAGCGCATATAGTGATTCTTATAAGTATATGAATCTTGTTACTTTTTTTAATATATCCTTAAAAATAGAAAGTTTTTTTTCTAAACCGCAACTATTTTTTTTATTTCATTGTCATTTTTGGATTCAGCGCCCCAAAATTGACAAAGTAGTGCACTTTTCCCACAAGATGCAATTAAAAAACTAAAATTTGTTGTCCAGTGATTTAGTCCTAGTACAAAGAATTGTGAATAACTCTGCGTGCTCTTGTTGAAAATGGTGTAAACAAGGTCAGATACTACCGGCACAAAAACCAGAAAAGTTAGATTTGTAACAACTTTGTGCATTCACGTTCGTAGCATTTTATTCCTAGCAATATAAAAATGCTACACATTACACAGACCAACAAGATTTTTACTCAAAAACCTGTATACTGTTCCTAAGGTTTTGGATGCACCGAAACCTAATCCGTGGTCAAAATTTCTCAACTGGTTCTAGTTTCGAGATATCCTAAGCTAAAGGTACAAGAACCGCGATTTTAGCCTACATTTAAGGTTATCGTCTCTTTTTGTCCAAAAACCATGGCATCATCTCAAAGTACCAGCTTTGCCTTTGAAATGCCGTTGAATCTGCTTAAATAACTTCTTCCGCTGAGATACGGCACTTTGAAATTTTAATTTTTCTGATCTGGATCGGTTCAGCTTATATCAGAGGAAACTGATTTCTTTTTTGAAAAAAGGGTGCAATCGAAAATAAGAACGTTGAATTCAGCCTTGATAAGGTGGGGTAGGCTATTGGCTTGTGCTGGGGGTAAGTTTTAGATATTTTATGGATCTAGCTTTGAGCATTAATGGGTTTTTTCGTTCGTATAATGAAATTACCTTGTTATAAAATTTTTAGTGTATTATAATCCAAACCACAACTTTGATTCACAGGTAATAATCATGTGTAGAGTATCAAATATAAAATTGGGAAAAATTCAGGGTGTCCGCAAAGTTGGGGTTTTCCTTTACACAACGTGTAGATCTTGAAAACATAAGCAATTTTTCTTAGTACCATATACACCAATGTCTTAAGGGAACCGAGATAAAGGGCTCTGCAACATCAAAAATATCTGAATACCGTCCTGTAGGCGCGACATCCCCGAGTGGTACTAGGACACTAGCTCAACCCGACGACAGAACTGGGTCGGGGTCAGTGTGTCAGGTCAGTATGCAACCTTCAACCGACGGTTACGGTCACGCGTGTAGAGGTAACCGCGTAGACGAGAATCCCTCAACAAGCACTAGAGACGTGGCTAAAGAAGTGCAAGTATCAAAAACTAAAGTGTGGCAAACGCTGCGTGAAGAGGGGCTGTATCCGTTTCACGTCCAACGTGTACAAGCACTTCAACTTGACGATTTTCCAGCAAGAGTGCGGTTTTGTGAGTGGTTGTTGCATCAACATGACAATAATCCGGACTTTTAGAAGTGCATATTGGTGAGAGACGAATCTACGTTCACGCGTAATGGGGTGAATAACTTTCGCAACACTCATGTTTGGTCAGTAGAAAATCCGCACGTTGTCCGTCGGGCACATTTTCAACAAACATTTTCGGTGAATTTTTGGGCTGACATGGTGAACGGTATGCTCATTGGACCATTTATTCTCCCAAATCGATTGGACGGGATGCAATACCGAGACTTTTTACGCAACATTTTGCCTTCCTTGTTTGCCTGCGTCTGCCCGGTAGCGCATCAGCTGATTTCATTTTCTGTCGGAGCGGTATGATTTCGAGCAGAGACGTACTTAGCCCTTCTCGTCAACTGGAGAGTGAGTACTTTTTCCTTTATTTTTTTTTTACTTGGTCGCCCTCGTTTCACTACACATTACCTTTGTTATTTGAAGGGTAGTTGTTTCTGAAAAGGAAAACCCCAACTTTGCGGACACCCTGTATATACATTTTAAATATATCAGGGTTAGAAAAATATATATATAAACGAACTCAACGGCATTGAAAGGGCAAAACTTTGAAACGAAATCTATGGTTTTTTGGAGAAAATTTCTCCATACTACATAACCTCAAATAAAGACAAAAATCGCACCTCTAGGTTACGATATTTCAGAAACTAAAGCTAATTGATATATTTAGACTACGGATTCGGACTCAGCCCATCAGAAGGATATTCTGGTTTCTGAAGAAGAGTCGGCTTACTGTGTTATCTAAACGCAACGCGAAAAATCAAAATTCTACATTGCCATCATGCAGGTTTTTCTGATATGTCGCATGGAATCATAGTTGATAAGAATTCTCCGCGCAACATCAGACGAGACGGCTGGTGCATCATTAATTATCTCAATGAGTAAATAATCGGCAAGACAATGGGGTCTAGTTATGCTACGTATGGTGCTTGTAATGTGGTGACGTACTCACGACAAGACCAGCTGCTATATCAAAGGTCACTCATTAAAATTATCAACAATGCAAATAATGGCAATGTCTTTTATGTACCTATTTGCTTGATGATCTAACTTGTTGAGTTGTTTCGTTTGAATGTCAAACTGAAAACGTTATGAGCGAAAAATTTCAGAAGAGTCTGTTTTCTTTGGTTTCTAATCTTCAAAAAATCTCAATTTGCATTCTTAGCTTGCAGAAGAATCCAAGTATTTATTCGACTATCAGGCAGCAGAAGGTATTTTTTAGTCTTAGATGACTAGATACAGATGCAAAGTGAAATCAAGAATGTTTGCAGCCGTAACACAATCAAATATCAGACCAGAAAGATTGTTTGTTCTGTGTTCTTGTCAAGCTTTCGATAATGTTCGTTTTCTTCTTCAGGATGAATATTCAAGAAATGCTAAACTCTCGTTACACGATCAATAAAAAAAATACGTACAATGTCGAAATCCTTTTTCATGATGAGCAATCGCAAACAACGGAAAAAAAACTTACTAGTTAATATCCGACGAAGGTTATAGTCATGGTTTTATCCGAGGTTTTGTCATCTCCATAGACAGCGTCAAGCCGGCAACAGCGCGGCCTGCCATCGCGCCACTCAACCTGTGACCGTCAAGCGATACAGACGTTTTATTTTGCACTAGCTGTTACTCTCGAAACATTGATTTTAAATAATGCTATATACTTCTGATCATGTTTTGTACCTTCCATAGCATTAGCATGATAACAAACTTGTCTGATGGGAAATTTGGGTACTTTACAAGTAGCGCCACCTATACGTTCCGCGGCTAAAACAGCGGGGCCACAATATGAAAAGAAAACACGTCAAGGATCCTGTTTTTGAAATGGCCCATTCAGGTATGGTTTATCTGAAGTCACTTGAAATAGCATAAAAACCTTTGGTCGGCGCGTCCTTTGTAATTTCATGACGTATCATAGGCGTGCGGTTATTTATTTAGAACGATAATAATATTGTTTTTATATCACAATAAATGGATTTTACTATCTTCTTATTTTTTGATTTGGGATAAAAAATACTTATATTGGGAGTTTAATTTATGTTGACTGAAAGTTAAGAAATGGAAAAATTACAGAATTCCAACGTTTGACATAGGCAAATATTTACATAGTAGGTAGGTATATAAAAAGGTATATAAAGACTTACATTATAGGTATTTATATATCATCCTCGCCTTCGGAGCTGTCGCTAGAGTCATCTTGTAGAGGAATTACAACAGGATTTACAGGAGGCAAAACACAATATTCATTTTCTTTTTCAATAATATGCCTAGAACACTGCTTCCATAGGTCTGTGGCAGCAATATGAGATACTACATCTCTTATTGTGGCCAATAGCGATTCACTTAATTGAGGGGTCTGATTATGTTTTCTTACTTTTTTTTTAAAGCAGCCCAGACCAACTCAATCGGGTTAAAAATGAAGTAATAGGGAGGTAGTCGTAATACTTCATGGCCATTTTGCTGAAGCAGATTGTCAACAACATACTCTTTTTCAAATTTTTGTCTTTTAATAAGATCCAATAATATGGCTTTGGTTGATTTTTGTGGTATTTCCATTCCCTTATCCTTCATAAAATCAATAATGTCTTGTTTTTTTGTGCCTGTATTCGGAATTTTGTTTTTCTGTCGGGAATGGGATGGCGCATTGTCCATAATTATCACTGAATTTGGGGAAATGTTTGGTATTAACTGCTGCTCTATCCACTTTTCAAATAAGTCGGAGGTCATGTCCTCATGATAGTCGGCACATGATTCTTTGATATTTTTGGCAGATAACAGGAAGGCATTAGGTATACATCCATTTTCACTGCCAGCATGGAGAATAATGATTCGTTTTCCACGGTTGCATCGTGCATTTAAAATGCACTTGTTGCTGTCGTCAACCCAGCCGTACTGCACAACATCATGGGTATCATACCACGTTTCATCCAGGTAAATCAGATTTCTTTTCTGCTCTCTATAGATTTTAACTTTGTGCAAAAATTCTTGGCACAATTCAACGATTCGAGACGACTCCATAATCACCATTTTTTTCTAATTTTTTGTATTGAAAACCACACAGTTTTACAATACAGTGCAGTGAGTCTAAGCATTTGTAATTATGAAAATCTTCAGGATAATCTTTTAATTTATCCCGTATCATTTCCAACGTGGGCACCAAATTTTCTTTATAAAATCCGTATATTATACGACGAATATCTTCCTGAAAACCCACGTCTATTCTTTTTAATTTTTGCCCTATGCGCTTTCTGTGGAAGGAATGGTTGACTACATCTCCCCTTTTTATAACCCGATAAATGGTAGACCGACTGATTTTTGTCAGGATACAAATTCTGTTTAAAATTTGATTTTGCGAGGAATCTGGATTTTCGTTTTTCAGACAATCATACATATTTAGGATTACTCTTTGGGTCTGTTCCTCTAAATCTTTATGAAAGAATTCTGCCTGCACAGGTTCATCAACCATCTCCTCGTGGCTTGGAGCATTTTCCCAAGGTCTCCAAAGAGCCGTATTTAGGACACACAAGAACAATCAACACAACAATTAAATCAACAAGTAAACTGAGTATTCAACAGTCAAAAACACACAAACTAATAAAATCTATGAAAAAACACGGACAGACTATAGAAAACACGTTTATTCACCGCTACACGGCACTGGCTAAACTGTTTCAATTTTCAGTAGCCACCTGCACTTGTTCGGAGCTCTGAAATACACGCTTTCTCATTGGCTATGTCCACGCATAGGCGTGCTTCACTCCACGTGGACCGGTGAAACTGCATTTGATCTTATACGGGGGATATTTGCTGCGAAATTTGGCGATTTTTGCAGCAACAGAGCGTGTTAAATATAGATATATAAAACGCACCCGGTATTTCACAGTGTTTCAAGTGACTTCAGATAAAGTATACCCCTAGTAAAGTTCGACTTATGTTGTTTTTGCAATGAACGCGGAACGTGTCTAAAATACGCATGCCTTTAATGAAAGCGTCTCTAGTCTTACATTTTATATTTCGCAAATGGCAACATCGCACATACGTATTCAAGGTGAGATAGTGATTTTGCTTGCGGGTACGTGCAAAATGCGCGATTGCGAGTCGCCAGTGGGCATTCCTTTAAAGCCAAGCGATTAGATAATGGCCGAGACAAAGCGGTGCATTTCAATGCGGTGCCGGCGGGCAATGGCGCCTTTGATTCCGTCTGAATCTAAGCTCTAAGCTGGTATCAAGCGACAGTTCATTCCCGTTTGGTTCCATAATACTCGGTTGTCGCAAAGGTGGGATTTCCCTTTACGTGTAGTATATTTGATGTAAAAATGAGTAAATATTTCTTATAACACATATACCAGTGTATTCCTCTTTTAAAGTGGCTACTCCACAGTCTTGTAATGTGTAATTGAAGCTGATAAGTGGCCAAAAGTTGCTAATGTTGTCATTTGAATGTTTGAAGTGTTGGTGGTAAAATTGACGGCATTGAGGAATTTGTCCGGTGATTTTTATTTCTAAACATACTATGTTTTTCTGAAACGTGGTGGAAAAAAAGACATAAGTAACTGTGTATACTAAGTGACATATAAATCCGAACACCCAGTTTAAATTGTTTTATTTCAATAAAAGTTGGTGAACGTATTTATCTTACTGTAAATAACAAGTGAAAAAATGTTCAGCCTTATCAGTTGGACATTCCGGTTTTTATACTGCTTTTTTTTTAATTCACTAACGCTCTAAAAAAGAATATTTCAGCCGCAGTAAAGAATCAACGTTGGCGGATTTTGGTTCTTGACATCCTTTACGATCGGTTACGATGCCTAGAGTACGGACACCTGTACGATTTCGTCAACTTAGTGAGTTTGATAGGGGCCGTATAGTGGGACTTCGGGAAGCTGGACTTTCTTTTCGGGCAATTGCAGTTAGAGTGCACTGTGGTTAGGTGTTGTCAGGCATGGCTTCGAGAAGGCCGTACACAAAGAGCAAGGGGCACTGGACGCCGCCGTAGAACAACAGACCGTGAAGATCGCCGCCTAAGATTATTGGCCTTAAGGGACCGTTTCTCCACTACCAGATCCATTGCAAATAAATGGTTTGCAGAAGACGGAAGACCTATTGGCATGCGAAGTGTTTACCGACGAATGAGAAGTTTTGGCTTGTTTTCATACCGGCCACACTGGGTCCTCCCTTTAACTCGAGAACACCGACGTAATCGCGTTGAGTGGTGCAGACAACGGTCACTCTGGGATCAGGAATGGAACAGTATTGTCTTGAGTGACGAGTCTCGATTTTGTTTAGGCATGCACGATGGTCGTGCCAGGGTTAGAAGGCGACGTGGTGAAAGGAGGAATCCACAGTTTTTTGTTGAAAGACATGTTCATCACACTGTTGGAGTTATGGTTTGGGGTGCTATAGCTTATGGTTCCAGGTCACCTTTAATCTTCATCAGAGGTAACATGAACGCGCAGCGTTATATCCACGAAGTTCTAGAACCCCATCTTTTACCTATCTTGACACCCTGGCAGATCCAACTTTCCAACAAGATAATGCCCGACCACATGTTGCAAGAGTCACAATAGACTTCTTTCAACATAATGATGTCACATTGTTACCATGGCCACCAAGATCTCCCGACTTATCCCCAATTGAGCACGTGTAGGATATGATGGGTAGGAGGAGATTGCTCAATTTGCAACGTCCTCCTCAGACTCTAGAAGCACTTCGAGAGGAGTTGGTGGTTGCCTGGAATGAGATACCACAGGAGGACATTGACCACCTGAATCAGAAGCATGCCTAGGCGCGTTGGAGAATGCGTAGCACATCAGGGTGCATCCACACATTATTAAAGGTCAAAGGGCTTTAAAGCAGTGCAATCATTTTGAAATTTTTATCATTTACTTATTATGCTTCATTAAGTACTTATACAAAATTTTATCAAAATAAAACCATTTAAACTGGGTGTTCGGATTTATATGTCACTTAGTATATAAGGAGTTACTCTTTAATTGATGCATTTTCAAGAGATGGTGGTGTAGCCATATTTGTTAGAAGTTCGATATCTGCTATTAAATTTGAATGTAAAATAAATACTATAGAATCATGTTTCAACTTACACAAAACGAAGAAAAAATAACAATTGGATGTTTGCTGCTGCTGATCCAAATATTTTTAGTGATGAGTCAAAAAAGTTTCTAGAAATTGTTGGTGTCCACTTTTCTGCGGTCTTTCGCTCTGCTTTAAAATGTCAACCGCATAATAAAAAGCCCTCTATTCACTACGATGACCGTACTAGAAGCTTAACCTCATGCAAACCTTGCATACTGATCAATCTTACCGGGAATCCAACCCACCCACATAATTGGGTATCTGCGTTTTATATCGCAAGCAGCCACAGGTTATTTATAATAATAATAATAATAATAATATTTATTTACTCTAAAATACAGGGAACATGAAACGAGTAAATAAATATAATATATCCATAGGAGGACAATGCCTGTGCATGGATCATATGTATGTTGAATTGCAAAATATAATAAAATAGAGAGAACAAAGAAATTATTGGTAAGAATGGTAGAGCATTTATTGTGTAATACTTGAGATTATTTTATTAATTTGATTTCTCCCAATCGTGTTAATAAATTTTTTTAATTTTTTTTTGAAGCCTAATGTATTGCGTAATTGTTTTAAATTATTTGGTAAATGTTCGTACAATTTTGGAGCTATATACAGGTGACATCGTTTCATTAGGGATTTGTTTGGTTTAGGAACATTTTTTGCGCGTAATTTATATCTGGTTTTATGATTATGTTTAATTATGTCGTGTTCACTAATAGTTTTGTGATAATGAGTGATGGTATGTAAGAAGTAAAGTTGTTTAGTATCATATACTTGTGCATCATTATATAAGTCATTAGTTGGGTATAATTTTGATTTGCCTAACATTGATTTTAAAATTCTTCTTTGAAGTACATCTAAATCGTTAAAGTATGTCGTGCATGCAGCACCCCACACTACTATACCATATTTTATGTGTGGCTCGATTAAAGCTTGATATATTATTCGTAGATAATATTCAGTTAATATACCGGTTAGAAATTTTATTTTATATGCTATGAATCTAATTTTCTTTAGTATGTGAGAAATATGTACATCCCATCTCAAGTGGGGATCTAGATAAATTCCTAAATATTTTGTATCATTAACTCTATTGATTTTTATATTTTTATCATTTACCTTAAACCGAAGGTGGTTATATTTTGGTAGATGATTAGATAGTGATGAAAATGGTAAAAAATGAGTTTTAGTAAAGTTAATTGTTAATTTCCGGTTATTAAACCACTGAATAATTTTGCAAAAGTCATTTTGGATAATATCTTTTAAGTCGTTCCAATCCTTACCTTTATAGAGTATAGCAGTATCGTCTGCAAAACTGACTATTTTACCAGTACTGTTAATTTTGAATATATCGTTTAAATAAATATTGAATAACAGAGGACCCAAAATTGTACCTTGTGGAACACCACATTTAACAAACATTTCTTTACTATACGAGCTTAATAATTTTACTGATTGCGGTCTATTTGATAAATAATTTTCCATTAAAGTATACATCTTTCCACGAAAACCTATTCTTTCTAAGATTTTCAAAAGTATGTTGTGGTTAACTGTGTCAAACGCTTTTTGTAAGTCCACAAATACGCATATCGATGGTACTTTTCCATCTATATTTTGGGTTATTTCATCTACTATACTTAATACCCCATCTGTTGTAGATTTGCCCGCTATAAAACCATATTGATTTGAATTTAGAATTTTGAATTTATTAAGAAAATTAATCATTTTATTAAGGAGTAATTTCTCAAAAACTTTAGCTAAACTTGATATAAGTGAAATAGGTCGATAGTTAGTGACGTCCGTATTATCATTAGATTTATAGATAGGTATGATGATTGCTGTCTTGAAAGCTGATGGAAATACTCCAGATTGGAAGGATTTGTTAATGATATAAGCAAGTGGTTCTGTTATTTGTTTGGCCAGTATCTTTAGATGTTCAGCTCTAATTTCGTCAACTCCAGGGCTTTTTTTATTTTTTAGAGTCATAATGGCATTGAAAACATCCTGATAGTCTACTTCAGTTAATACAAATGAATTATTCAGTCTTGTTTCATGCAGATGAATATCAGCATTTTGTTTGATATTATTTGCTAAGTTTCCTCCTATATTCGTGAAAAATTCTATGAACTCATCACATATTTGGTGAATATTGTCTGTTTTCTGTCCTGTTTTTGTTTTTATTTCATTAATATTGTTTTTTGAATAGGATGACTTATTGAATATATCATTGACAGTGGACCATAGGTGTCTAGAGTCATGTGAATTATTATTCAATTGTTTTATATAGTAATTTTTTTTTGCTTTTCTCAAAAGTTCTATAAATTTGTTTTTATACTGATTATAATGATCTATATTTTCTTTCGTGGGTAAATATTTCATGATTTTATACAGTTTTTCTTTTTCGTTTGCAGATTTTATTAGTCCTTTGGTCATCCAATCATTTCTGCTTTTTTCCTTGTGACTTATTTTAACCTTATTAGTACTAACTGCAATTACTTTTTGAATTTTGTGTATTAATAAATTTGTAGCTTCGTCTAAAGAATTTGTTAAAAAAATTTCGTCCCACGATTCCGTTTGTGCGTTAAATATTAATTTTGAGTTGTCAGTGAAATATTTGTATTCAAGGTTCCTTTCATTTTTTGTCCTTGGGCAGTTCTGGTTTTTATTTTGTGAAGATATCAATAATACAGTGGAATAATGATCTGTAATATCGGTTTCATAGATAATAGGTATGTAAGAAAAAATATTGGAAATATCCTTTATAAAGCAGTGATCAATGCAGGTTTTACTGGTGGGTCGTGTTACTTTATTTATGTATGATAAAAAGCCATTACTTGATAAAATGTTTAAATATTCTTTCACCATAGAATTTTCCTCTAAAATGTTTATATTGATGTCGCCTATAAATATTTGATTATGAAGGTGATTGTTTTCATTGTTTTTTAATAGTTCATCTATGTCTCTTATAAATGTATGAGGATCTGAAGATGGTGGTCGGTAAACACAAGTAATTTTGACTCTACGATTTTCAATTTGCATTGTTAGATTGATACCTTTTAGTTCATTGTTGATTGTAAATATGGTATGTTTATAAGGCAGATTGTTTCGTACATACACCATCACTCCATCGTTTTGATTATGGTTACCAAAATTATACAATGTATCGTACCCTTCTAAATGAAACAGAGTCACATCGCCCACTTGCCATGTTTCGGATAGAATGATTATATCTATATAACTTTGTATTCTTTTCAAAATTAATTTAAAGTAGTCAAAGTTATGTTTTATACTTCTGATGTTCATATGATAAATTCTAACAGATATTTCAGGATTTTGTAAAAAAGAATCTAGCTCGCTAGTATCATGAGCAGTATTAGTACTAATACGTTGAATTTGGAAGTTATTTACATAGTCGTGTGTCATGAATGATGCAATATTCTAAAATGTTGGCTAAAGTTTCTTCTTTCTTAAAAAAGGATTTTCAAGTTGTACTGCTGTTGATAATATAGAAAAGTTGGACATTTTTTATCTAATGGTGAGTGGTTGGTACTATAATTTTTGTTATATCTATAGTTTGAAAATTTGCAATTACAACATACAACCGGTTCATGTTTACAACAGTCAGTATCGTGTACATCCTCTTTGCTGCAGTTGGTACAGGTCTTGTTATTGCGGCATTTTTTCTCGGTGTGATTGAAGCGAAGACACTTCTTGCATTGTGTTATTTCGTTATTATCATACACTGGTAAACATTGCCATCCAAGAAGAATTTTTCCATTGTTATCTTCAAATATTGTCCTGAATAATTTGCCAGAAATGTCTGCAAATAATGTGTAACATTTTTTCGATGGGAGATACTTTACATATTTGATTTTGATGTCATCTTTTTCAATAAAATGATTTTGTTGGATAAGATCTAATTCTATGTCTTCTTCATGTGGTTTCTCCGTGCATCTATAATTGACAATTTTGATCTTCGGTCTAAACATTGTAGGTTCTGTGATTTTGTATTCATCTCCTAATTTCTTTTCGAATTCAGTTTTGAGTGTGTTGTGGTGTTCCTCAGCCAGTTTAATTATAATTCCTCCATTTTTAGAATTTCGTATATTTTCTATTTGTATTTTCAAATCCGTAAGGCTAATTTTTTTGTTAAGGTCTTTTCTCGTTTGTTCAGATGTTTGGATACCATTTGGTGTGACAATTATGTTCTTCATTGGGTCTTTCTTGATTGTTGGAGTATCTCGCTTTAGTACTTGGGCATATGATTTCTCTTTAATTTTCTCAATTTCAGTCAATCTTTGATTTATTTTATTTATCATTTATGAAAGTGATCTTTGGACTTAACTAACTTAGTAAGTGAACAGATGATTGTCGGCGCAAATACAAGCCTGATGATGCAAATGTGTTTACATATTAATTTTAGGAATATTGAAACGTAATGGTAATTGATGGTAATGTTTTGCGAACCGTGAAAATTATGCTAATTGTTAGTAATAACTGATATTTACGATGGTGTTTTTCTCGGATCAGCTGATCATGATCCGTATAATTCGAGTTTTATTTAGGGTCACATTCATAGACGTTCCATCAAGATTCAGTGCTGTTTGCGGTATGATCTCTCGTTGGATTTTAAACAAAATATACGTTTCCATTTGCAGATTTTCATTGCTCAAGGGAATACGCCAGGTGACAGCTCAGTTACTAAACCATGCATTAAACCATAGCCTCTCCCAAATCGAACCTATTGCCTACCAGAACACGGCTATCAGCGATGGCTGCATGCCGTAGTAAACAACTTCTTAAGTACTTCAAATAAATAAAATTTGTTTTATCCATTTTTGACTTCTTGGTATTCAAATAGATGGTTTAATAATTTCTATATAATTTTCATATATTTCATTAATATGACTATAAAATTTCGATTGATATAAATTATAATGATAAATATTTTGAGGCCGTAGCCATATGGAATTTAGAATGACGTTTTTTGCTTATTGATACCTATATCATAGTGGTGACCTTGGAAATTATAAATCCCCATTTGACGGCGACCGCCATATTGGATTTATCATCATTTTTTATATTTATTATCCACTAGACATGTATAAAACATGTATAGAGTTCGTCAACAAACAATTTACAGTAAGTGACATATAAATCCAAACACCCAGTTTAAATGGTTTTATTTTAATAAAAGTTGGTGAATGTATTTATCTTACTGTAAATAACAAGTGAAAAAATTTCCAGCCTTATCAGTTGGACATTCCGGTTTTATACTGCTTTTTTTAATTCACTAACGCTCTAAAAATGGATATTTCAGCCGCAGTAAAGAATCAACGTTGGCGGATTTTGGTTCTTGACATCCTTTACGATCGGTTACGATGCCTAGAGTACGGAGACCTGTACGATTTCGTCAAATTAGTGAGTTTTATAGGGGCCGTATAGTGGGACTTCGGGAAGCTGGACTTTCTTTTCGGGCAATTGCAGTTAGAGTGCAAAGAAGTGTAGACACTGTGGTTAGGTGTTGTCAGGCATGGCTTCGAGAAGGCCGTAGGCAAAGAGCAAGGGGCACTGGACGCCGCCGTAGAAAAACAGACCGTGAAGATCGCCGCCTAAGATTATAGGCCTTAAGGGACCGTTGCTCCACTACCAGGTCCATTGCAAATGAATGGTTTGCAGAACACGGAAGACCTGTTGGCATGCGAAGTGTTTACCGACAAATGAGAAGTTTTGGCTTGTTTTCATACCGGCCACACTGGGTCCTCCCTTTGACTCGAGAACACCGACGTAATCGCCTTGAATGGTGCAGACAACGGTCACTCTGGGATCAGGAATGGAACAGTATTGTCTTTAGTGACGAGTCTCGATTTTGTTTAGGCATACACGATGGTCGTGCCAGGGTTAGAAGGCGACGTGGTGAAAGGAGGAATCCACAGTTTTTTGTTGAAAGACATGTTCATCACACTGTTGGAGTTATGGTTTGGGGTGCTATAGCTTATGGTTCCAGGTCACCTTTGATCTTCATCAGAGGTAACATGAACGCGCAGCGTTATATCCTCGAAGTTCTAGAACCCGATCTTTTACCCTATCTTGACCCCTGGCAGATCCAACTTTCCAACAAGATAATGCCCGACCACATGTTGCAAGAGTCACAATAGACTTCTTTCAACATAATGATGTCACATTGTTACCATGGCCACCAAGGTCTCCCGACTTATCCCTAATTGAGCACGCGTGGGATATGATGGGTAGGAGATTGCTCAATTTGCAACGTCCTCAGACTCTAGAAGCACTTCGAGAGGAGTTGGTGGTTGCCTGGAATGAGATACCACAGGAGGACATTGACCACCTGATCAGAAGCATGCCAAGGCGCGTTGGAGAATGCGTAGCACATCAGGGTGCATCCACACATTATTAAAGGTCAAAGGGCTTCAAAGCAGTGCAATCATTTTGAAATTTTTATCATTTACTTATTATGCTTCATTAAGCACTTATACAAAATTTTATTAAAATAAAACCATTTAAACTGGGTGTTTGGATTTATATGTCACTTAGTATATACATAAAAAAAAACAGTAAAATGACAAGCAATAACAAACAGTGCTTAAATTAGATATTTTAAAATGGACACGATAGGCAAACAACAGCAGATATAATAGATTAGCTTTCCAGCAGTTGCAATTAATAAATTAACAGAAATACAATATAAAAATATATAAAAGTACAAACAATATTTTTGTTCAATTTGATGCGCAATACCTATAGTATACGGTTGACTGTGGAAATTATAAATCGCCATCTTGAGATGGTCGCCATATTGGACTGAGAATGACGTTCCTCCGCTTATTGTGTTTCCCTCATCATGCCCTTTGATTTGATACTCATATCATAGTGGTTACTATGGAAATGATGAATCGCCATTTTGTAGCATCCGCCATATTGGATTCAAAATGGCGGCAGTTAATTCATTTCGTATTATCACGTGAACCAAACGCGTGTACAAAATTTCAACCCAATTGGTTGAGACTAACTGGTTCAAAATTCAGTTCCAGAATTTGTCACACCATACTAACAAAAAGGTCAAGTTGAACAAAAACTTGTGAACATAATGGGAAATTTGAAACAATCTGTGACGTCTAAACCTAAGGAACGCTTAGGCGTATTGGGAAGTTTTTCTTGCATTGATTATTTTCAGAGAAGGTTGTCCTCTTAAGCAAAATTAAACATCTTTCAAGCTGCGTCTTATTTAAGTCGACATATGAAAACAACGCACAAAAAATGCTCCTCATATCGGAATATATTTCTTGCTCAAACAATCCTTTTGCCAAGTTCCTTCACCCCAACACAGTTAAAATTTCCTCGAACCTACCTTGAGACGAAAATAAACAGCAAAAAGTCCTATCAAGGTCACTGGTATGACAATGAACCTAATCAATTGTTAAAAGAACGATGTGGGTCCAATATCGCTTATGTAAAGAGGTACAGAAGTGAGTGTTACCTTTGACTCATTTGATTCAACATTGGAGCCAATGAGGTTAACGAACCGATTGTTTCTAGAAAATTTGATCGCAAGGAGATAACGCACGCTGTTTCTTGTACATGTATGATAATTAGCAAGTGCTATATGATTCGAGATCTATTGAACGTGAGTCAGTGGAATAAAATTAAGTGATTGCTTTTACATGCGAAAATTCGAGTGACAATTAGCTGTAAAGGTCAATATCTCAAAGGGAATCCGAGTTCGTGGCCCGAATATCTCAGTTGGCTCTGGTTTCCGAGATACAAAACAGCAAAAATAGCGATTTTCGTCTATATTTGAGGTTATGTAGCGTGACAAATTCTTTTTGACCAAAAAACCATAGAAATGGTCTCAAAATATACTAAGTGACATTTAAATCCGAACACCCAGTTTAAATGGTTTTATTTTAATAAAATTTTGTATAAGTACATAATAAGTAAATGATAAAAATTTCAAAATGATTGCACTGATTTGAAGCCCTTTGACCTTTAATAATGTGTGGATGCACCCTGATGTGCTGCGCATTCTCCAACGCGCCTAGGCATGCTTCTGATCAGCTGGTCAATGTCCTCCTGTGGTATCTCATTCCAGGCAACCACCAACTCCTCTCGAAGTGCTTCTAGAGTCTGAGGAGGACGTTGCAAATTGAGCAATCTCCTACCCATCATATCCCACACGTGCTCAATTGGGGATAAGTCGGGAGATCTTGGTGGCCATGGTAACAATGTGACATCATTATGTTGAAAGAAGTCTATTGTGACTCTTGCAACATGTGGTCGGGCATTACCTTGTTGGAAAGTTGGATCTGCCAGGGTGTCAAGAAAGGGTAAAAGACCGGGTTCTAGAACTTCGTGGATATAACGCTGCGTGTTCATGTTACCTCTGATGAAGATTAAAGGTGACCTGGAACCATAAGCTATAGCACTCCAAACCATAACTCCAACAGTGTGATGAACATGTCTTTCAACAAAAAACTGTGGATTCCTCTTTTCACCACGTCGCCTTCTAACCCTGGCACGACCATCGTGTATGCCTAAACAAAATCGAGACTCGTCACTAAAGACAATACTGTTCCATTCCTGATCCCAGAGTGACCGTTGTCTGCACCACTCAAGGCGATTACGTCGGTGTTCTCGAGTTAAAGGGAGGACCCAGTGTGGCGGGTATGAAAACAAGCCAAAACTTCTCATTCGTCGGTAAACACTTCGCATGCCAATAGGTCTTCCGTGTTCTGCAAACCATTCATTTGCAATGGACTTGGTAGTGGAGAAACGGTCCCTTAAGGCCAATAATCTTAGGCGGCGATCTTCACGGTCTGTTGTTCTACGGCGGCGTCCAGTGCCCCTTGCTCTTTACGTACGGCCTTCTCGAAGCCATGCCTGACAACACCTAACCACAGTGTCTACACTTCTTTGCACTCTAACTGCAATTGCCCGTAAAGAAAGTCCAGCTTCCCGAAGTCCCACTATACGGCCCCTATCAAACTCACTAAGTTGGCGAAATCGTACAGATCTCCGTACTCTAGGCATCGTAACCGATCGTAAAGGATGTCAAGAACCAAAATCCGCCAAAGTTGATTCTTTACTGCGGCTGAAATATTCTTTTTTAGAGCGTTAGTGAATTAAAAAAAAAGCAGTATAAAAACCGTAATGTCCAACTGATAAGGCTGAACATTTTTTCACTTGTTATTTACAGTAAGATAAATACATTCACCAACTTTTATTAAAATAAAACCATTTAAACTGGGTGTTCGGATTTATATGTCACTTAGTATAGTTAATGCTAAATTTTCTACTATTAAACTGCATTTTCAACTGCATTTTTTAGATGAGTCCAGTCATTGCCTTCATATAATATTGCAGTATCATCTGTGAAACTGTTTATTTTGCCAACACAATTAATTTGGAAAATATCGTTTATATAGATATTAAATAATCAGTGGATCTAAGACTGTTCCTTGTGGGACACCACACTTGATATGCATTGCCTTGCTAAATGATTTGGATATCTGGAAGTGCCGTGGAGATTCGTTTGTCCCTTTTCAGTATTTATAAAAAAAATTATTTGCCCCCAATATTTTGCAATTTTCAATAGTATTGTTTACTTGGGACTGAGTTTTCAATGAACTGTTTTTAAGTAAAAAAACCACACTGAGAAAAAAGTTATGGCCATTTAAAATGATCCGAAGTGCAGGGTGAAGCGCCCTTTAACGTCCTCAATGAAAAGATGTCCATAATCGGGTTTCGCATCCCAAAAAACCTCGGATTCCAATTTTTGAAGTAATACGTTAAGAAATGTTAATAAATTAAAAAAAGGGGTTTTCATTTTCTAACTTTCCCTGTATCGGAGCTTCTTACCGAATCGAAAAGAAACTCCGTCTTAGCCGCTATCCTACTCCCCCCCGATTATGTGCCATCCACGTCAGAAGTCAATCTTGTCGAGTGTCTTAACACAATTTGAGGTTCCCCCCACGGAGCCGGGAGAGAGAAGGAATACATTTCTAAGGGTCCAATGTAGATTCGATTGTGGATGCCAGCTTTGGCACGCGTTAAGGAACTCCCGGCGGTTGTGGGAGTTTGAAGTAGAGAGTTGCGATTCACTGAAGGGAAATTGAAACCTCAGCAAACTCCATTCACCCATACTCCGCGCCGCGAGCGGGTAGGTAGGGAAATAAGAGAAAGCTTTTGTAGAAGCTCGCTTTAAGATCGTTGGAATTCGGAACTTAGTGGGTGGTTAGAGGTTGAAATTACTTCTTACGTCTCTGGTGAGGAAATATTGTAATCGTGGAAAATTTTGGTAAGATAGTGTGCTTTGCGATGTCTTATCTTGATAGAGGTATATTTTCAATATATACATACGTGCCAAAAAACTACACGAGCGTACGTTTGTCTGCTTGGAATGCTGAGGGATAACTGAGCGATGATGCGTGTATCCGCGTATGTAACGCCGTGCTGGATCTACAAGTGCCGCGGCAGGCGGTGTTGCTGCATTGCTGGATAGTTGGTACTGTCTGTGGGGCGGTAGTAGGGGTTCACAACTAGACATGATATTGAAGCTTGAATTGATTTAGAGGCTGCCAATGTATGGTTTGGTTTGGTTTGGTTTGGTTTGGTAAATATGTAAATCAGGTCAAGTAGTATTTACGTGAAAAACTCAAAAATCCCAGTATTGATACTACTTGATCATTTTTGTAATCCAAACATGAGTAGATTATAAGATTTTTATTTGGTTGGTTTTTGGGTTTAGGTTAAGCCGTCGCATAACATTTTTACTTGACGTTTGTCCAACGCGAGTGGTTGGCATCTTCAGAAGATGATCACAGTTTGGAGCCCTGCGAGTTACTGACATCTCCACGGTCTAAGTTCATATTTATATGTGACTCAACTGGTGGGGAAATCCTGACGCAGCTTAACAACAGCCGAGTCATCCCGAGCACGACGCCAGCCGAAGATTTCTGAAGAGCTCTCCTCACCATCCGAGCCACAGGACTCCAAACTATGAACAACTTCTGAAGATGCCGATCACTCATGTTGGCGAAACGTCAAGTAAACATGATTTACGATGGCCTAACAACCCGAGAACCAAACAAGTAACATAGGATGATGGCCGCGAAAGCCTTTCGCATTTCATATAAGATTTTTGTTCATTGTTTTGGAAGCATTGAACTGTACAAGATTGTTACGTCTCCAATCAGTAATAACATCCAGGTCGATCGTCGCCTAATCTGCGGATGTATGTTTAACTTAGGAATATATGGAGGTACTTTGGAGCCTTGAAGGGCATCCATCGAACCTAGTTATTAAAAAGAAATCAAATCGGAAAATTTCTCCCACAAATTCAAGGCTTTCGCCTGATCGAAATGAAACGTACAATCGTTTTACCGGCTCTTGTATTCCGAGATCCACGTTTCGTCATTCTGTTTGCCCCGCTTTGCCATTTATACCTACAGATGTAATTTGTTTGTTCTGGAAGCACTTACGGACGCATGTTCGTCAACGTGTGCGACTTGGACTTGATAAACATTATATTGTTTAGGTGATTTGCATGTCTTACGGCTCAGAATGCTACTTGAAACGAATGGGGGAAGCAAGATTACGCGAAATGTTTGTACATGGTGTTACGTTATCATAGGTCTTAATTACGAGAGTGGCGAATCACGATTCGGGAACAGGCGGTTGAAATTACTGAGGCTTCTGAAAATCCTGAGACGGGCCATTCAAGAGCATCTTAGGGGAAAACACTCACTATGTCTCACAACAAACTAATAAAATTGAACCTTTGCTATGACAGATCGGCAAACTTGATGTTTGTGGTAAGTAATTTGTTATATATATATATATATATATATATATATATATATATATATATATATATCATTTGAGACGTGGTCATTGTCGTGTAGACCAGTTAGTTGAAAAATAAAGCTTCCACCTGTTGTTGGGAACTTCGACAAAATTCAAGCAAAGAGGACTCTTTATACTTTATTAATCTCTAGCTTTCAATGGACTTTGCCATCTTCATCAGGAGCTGCAATAACATTAACATTAAAATTACATCGTGAACCACCTGACGCTGCACAAAATGGTGGGCACAGGATCATAAGTAGTATGAAACATTTGACAGATGACAGACGGTTGGTGGTGTCAGTGTCGATGGATTGAACGAAAATTTTTGTAAAGTGTATGCTATGCTGCCAAATCACTTCGGATGGTGTGATTTATGAACAATATATATATATATATATATATATATATATATATATATATATATATATATATATATACGTATATATATATATATAAAGAAATTTTAATCTGTTTTTAACTTGTTCTTGTCACACAATTGTGTATATTTTATATAATTTTGACCATTGTACCATCTATCCAGCTCTCACCATGTTACTGGACGTTTCCCTCATCCTATACGTAAACAACAATTAGCAACATCCTCACATACTACTGTAAGTTGAGTCAATTTAAATTCATTTTACACTTTTGTTGCTACTGTTATCATTGTAATTGCAGCTCCTGATGATGATGGCAAAGTCCATTGAAAGCTAGAGAGAATTAAAAAAGTATAAAGAGTCCTCTTTGGTTAAATTTTGTCGAAGTACCCAACAAAAGGCGGAAGCTTTAATTTTTCACCTAACTGGTCTAGACGACAATGACCACGTCTCAATATATATATATATATATATATATATATTTAACTTTTTCTTGTCATACAGCTGTGTGTATTTTATATAATATTCACCATGTTACTGGGTGTTTCCCTCATCCTGAACGTAAACAACAATTAGCAACATCCTCACATAATAAGTAAGTAAGTTAATTTAAATTCAGTTTACACGATTGTTGCTACTGTTATCAATGTAATTGCAGCTCCTGATGATGTCAAAGACCATTGAAAGCTAGAGAGAATAAAAAAAGTATAAAGAGTCCTCCTTGCTTAAATTTTGTCGAAGTACCCAACAAAAGGCGGAAGCTTTAATTGTTCACCTAACTGGCCTAGACGACAATGACCTATATATATATATATATATATATATATATATATATTGTTAATTATATTTGGGAGTGCCAGATAAAACATAGCATCAGATACATACATTTTATAAATTTGGCCTCAATCAATCCAAACCAACTATTATAAATGCTCGTATCGATTCGTTGCTATATTATGTTGTATTACTTTCAGATAAGCTTTACCTATGGTGATTTGTTCAACATGCTGCATGGTTTTCCATAAAAGCAAAAGATTTTGGGTCAAACCCACATTCAAAGGGGCTTTTTTGTCTTGATCTATAAAACTTTTTTTAGATAAAAAGTTTCATAAATTGCACGCCGAACAAACAGGTCATGCAAGATTTATATCAAAATTTATAAATTACTGGCTGGAGATCAGTCGAAACAGATCCTTCTTCATTTCAATCAGATACAAATATTGGCTTGACTGCATAATAAAATTTACAAAGTAAATCAATCACTATATGCCAACCAAAATCTAGTTTCGCCTGAAGAACTGAAAGATTAAAAACTTTCGAGCTACGAACAAGCACGAGCGCTCAAGAATTGACGCATGCAGCACAGATTAAATTAAGAGCAGAGGGAAATATAAAAGCTTGAAAATTAATCAAACGTCTATTTAACCTCAGATTCGTTCTTTCAGACATCAATTTAATAAGGTTTTTAAGTATTGCTATAGTCATATCGTATTTTCTGGTCTCTTATGTTTGAAGTATAATATTTCTGTTTTTTTTTAAATGATTCTTCTTCGCGGCAATCACTATAATATTATAATGTTCCTACCTTCTACCAAGCATGATAATATCAACTTGTTTCAAGGATCCGCACGGGTATCACGTATGTTGAAAAGTGACATTATGCAGATTTTTTTGACATTATCCTGTTTTTTTGACATTATGTAGGTTTTTCTACAAGATATTAACTTAGCACTTAGTTGTACGTGTTGCCTAAACGTCATGACGCTTGTTATTAATCGTTGGCTCTGAGGGTGACTTTGAAGTTGAGTCATTAATTTTCAGATAATGATTGTAGAAGGAAGATAAACCAAAATATGTGTGTAAAAATAAAATAAAAATAAAAAAAAATGTTACCTTGTTTTATAAAGTATCCTCCCGACAAGTATTTCAGTGTGGACCTGTATTTGATCGTGCGGTCTTGGAACACCGGCATGCCCTCCCCTGTGAGGTCTTAAGTCACCTGATTCACGAGCCCTTTGTACTACATTCAGCATTTTCGTAAACATGGGCAATTTTTTATTTCGTTTGAGCCATGCAACAAACACCACTATTCACTCACGCGTTACCGACTGACACATCGACTGAATACAACTGAATAAAATTGTACATTGTAGTAAAAACATCGTTTCAAATTCTTTCGCTTTTTTGTTTCCGATGCGATGAATGGATAAGGCGGATTATATCCGTTGTTGCCAAACATGAGCACATAATATTATTATTGAGACAGGGCGGTACTCAAACTTCTAAATGGCTATAACTTTGTTACTTTAATTTTGCTAGAAAAATGTTAAAGGAAAAAAACATTTCTTTTGATCAGATCTACTCACTGTTAAAATAAATGACTCAACTTCGAAGTCACCCTGTATAAAATCTGCTTCTGAGATGGCATTTCTGGCGGTCTAAGCCGTAATTTGTATATGTTGATGATAATTACATTGGGTACTTATCTCAAATACACTTAATTGAGATTCAAAGCTAGAAATTGGTTGCGCATCCCCTTTTTCTTATCCATTCTGAATTTAAAAAATGAGATAGATAAGAAATAATTATATTCGCTGTACACTGTCGAATTGCAAGCCATATACATGCTAACAGTAATGACACATAACGTGGGCGCGGTGGTGATTTCCCGTAATTCTCCTCAGTGTTTCGTAATTTATAACTTTGAACATAACCTCTCTTCAGAAAGCACAACATAAAAATAACCCGTCGGGCACAGCCAATAGATATACTTCATTGGCAGCATATTCAGTAATGATTTTCTCACACAGCAAATATCACTGATTTTATACACATGCAGATCAATACACATAATCATGCAGATGCGATCTTGCTATCCAACCAACTTTCTTCTCAGAGATACAAACTACAGACAAGGACCATCTGGCCTCACAAAACATATGCAACCAATGATGCGTTTTGTTTAGTTGAGCGATTTCTCCTTAGATGGACGTTCACAACGATCCTAGTGAGCAAACGTGGAATGACTGTTTGCGCCCTAAAAACTATCTAGTTTGCAAGATGACATCTTATAGTTTTTTTTTGAGGTTTTATAGGTTTTTTTACATGAAACCCACCCGCCGCACGCAAAACGCAGACGCAACTGGTCAAGCTTCGTTGGGAGTTTCTGGATCATCCACCATACAGCCCTGACTCAGACCCATCAGACTTCCATCTTTTTCCAAAGATTTTCTTACAGGAAAGCGCTTCGAGAATGATGGCATGTTAAAAGAATCAGTTACTAACTGGCAGCTTCTAAAACATGGTGCCATGAATTGATAAATGTGTTTAAACATTGAAAAACGAAAAAACCTTCACGTTCATGAATTCTCTGACTCCATTACAAAACTGTTCTTACTCAAAAAATGGCGCTCGTTCCTTTTCCGCGGTTTTTATACCGATATTAAAAGACAAATGACAGATAACATTGCAAGATATGAAATAAATTACATCCTGAATTGCCGACTGTAACTTAATTTGTATTCGCAGTGTTTCAACAAAACCATCCGAATGTAGTCGTATATATCATTATTATTATCATGGCGTGGGACAGCCGACCTACGCTCCTATGACTAATAAGAATCGACATCGACTTTTTTCACAACAATTAAACAGGTCTTCTGACCTTCAGCAAATATTAAAAAACATTTGACGGAGTTAGACACATGTTCAGTCCGCAACAAGTTAGCAACATTTATTGGTTTAAGGAGAAAAAATGAATTTGTGAAACGGGGTACCTGCAGGAAGTATACCCAAAATTTTATAAAATCAAAACGGCGGATTTTGATCGAAAATGTCAAGTTTTAAATTTCTATTTCACGGGCTTAAGATGACTAAAAATGCATTCTATTTAGTTGCTTTACTGGGGATTTTAGTATTTTTTAAAAATGCACATTGTGGATGATGAAAATCTGAGTATGTCTCGAACATCCCGTGTCAGAAGTGCAGCTATGCATATAATTATTATTTCAGTGTGTCAGAATCAATGATAAACTAAATATAGATCATCGTAATAACCTAATGATGCGTAAAAGTTTCAGATGTATCGGCGAACCGAAGCTGCATTTGTTTTCATTTTATCCGCTCGAAATAACAAACATGCGTTCATATGCACATAAATGACTTGATAATATTTATATATTGGGTACCATCAGAAGCATATTGAACATATCCAATAAAAACTTCATTGAATTTTGTTTCGATTCAGGAAAATATGGTTGCGTCACTGTGTGCAGTACGTGCAGTTTCATAGTTATTTCTAGGTAATATAACAAACGGGAACTATGTCAGCGCTCACTTTGTCTCCGTCTCAACTTTGCTATTAGAGATATCTTTATCTTGAACGGTTCGTTCAGATAATATTCTTGACAAGGTTACCACGGCAATAATGATCAGAAAGGAAATAAACACCCAATTGTCCGGCAACAAGACTAGCAACAGTGATGAGCATATCCTTTATAGAACTACGGCCGACGATTCTATCGAAATTGCATGTAAGACGAATAAGCTTGCAGTCTTTTTCGCTGACGGATGAGAACGCCTGCCTACACTGGAAAGGATTTACAGGGCGATTCCACGAAAAGTATACAGTACTCACTGCTAAGGTTAAAGAGGGTGAAAAATACTAGACAAGCGTATGTTAGGCATATTTGTAGACCTTGAATGCAGACTAAGGGCGGATTTCACAATTTAACAAACCATTATTCTGCACCGATAGGGTACGAGTACTAAACAGTCCGTCAAATATACCCAATCAGCCTCAAATTTTTGGCAGCAAATAGCATCAAAGTATTCAAAACAACTAAAATATACTAAGTGACATATAAATCCGAACACCCAATTTAAATGGTTTTATTTTAATAAAAGTTGGTGAATGTATTTATCTTACTGTAAATAACAAGTGAAAAAATTTCAGCCTTATCAGTTGGACATTCCGGTTTTTATACTGCTTTTTTTAAATTCACTAACCCTCTAAAAATGAACATTTCAGCCGCAGTAAAGAATCAACGTTGGCGGATTTTGGTTCTTGACATCCTTTACGATAGGTTACGATGCCTAAAGTACGGAGACCTGTACGATTTCGTCAACTTAGTGAGTTTGATAGGGGCCGTATAGTGGGACTTCGGGAAGCTGGACTTTCTTTTCGGGCAATTGCAGTTAGAGTGCAAAGAAGTGTAGACACTGTGGTTAGGTGTTGTCAGGCATGGCTTCGAGAAGGCCGTACGCAAAGAGCAAGGGGCACTGGACGCCGCCGTAGAACAACAGACCGTGAAGATCGCCGCCTAAGATTATTAGCCTTAAGGGACCGTTTCTCCACTACCAGGTCCATTGCAAATGAATGGTTTGCAGAACACGGAAGACCTATTGGCATGCGAAGTGGTTACCGACGAATAAGAAGTTTTGACTTGTTTTC
Organism: Acanthoscelides obtectus; assembly: GCA_963669975.1. Lineage (NCBI taxonomy): Eukaryota > Metazoa > Arthropoda > Insecta > Coleoptera > Chrysomelidae > Acanthoscelides > Acanthoscelides obtectus. The sequence continues at coordinate 119,977,627 of CAVLJG010000001.1, read as the reverse complement.
ATACCGGCCACACTGGGTCCTCCCTTTAACTCGAGAACACCGACGTAATCGCCTTGAGTGGTGCAGACAACGGTCACTCTGGGATCAGGAATGGAACAGTATTGTCTTTAGTGACGAGTCTCGATTTTGTTTAGGCATGCACGATGGTCGTGCCAGGGTTAGAAGGCGACGTGGCGAAAGGAGGAATCCAAAGTTTTTTGTTGAAAGACATGTTCATCACACTGTTGGAGTTATGGTTTGGGGTGCTATAGCTTATGGTTCCAGGTCACCTTTAATCTTCATCAGAGGTAACATGAACGCGCAGCGTTATATCCGCGAAGTTCTAGAACCCCATCTTTTACCCTATCTTGACACCCTGGCAGATCCAACTTTCCAACAAGATAATGCCCGACCACATGTTGCAAGAGTCACAATAGACTTCTTTCAACATAATGATGTCACATTGTTACCATGGCCACCAAGATCTCCCGACTTATCCCCAATTGAGCACGTGTGGGATATGATGGGTATGAGATTGCTCAATTTGCAACGTCCTCCTCAGACTCTAGAAGCACTTCGAGAGGAGTTGGTGGTTGCCTGATCAGAAGCATGCCTAGGCGCGTTGGAGAATGCGTAGCACATCAGGGTGCATCCACACATTATTAAAGGTCAAAGGGCTTTAAAGCAGTGCAATCATTTTGAAATTTTTATCATTTACTTATTATGCTTCATTAAGTACTTATACAAAATTTTATTAAAATAAAACCATTTAAACTGGGTGTTCGGATTTATATGTCACATAGTATATGAAGTGACACCTTGCCATTAAATATTTTGAAATTACATAACACTGAGCCCAAATTTAAAAAAAAAACGCTTGATGGCTGAGTAAAATCCATTTTATTCAGTTTAGCTGAAGGTTTCTCCATGTTTATTGCAACTTTTGTATCCATATGTGATTATATTAACTCAACATCACCTACTGGGTGTTAATAGTTTATCCTACATTTGCAAACTTGCCCTTCCATATTCTTGCATGAAAAAGCCTTTTCACACAAATTTTTGTTAGGTGTTGCGTTTCAACACATTCATACACTTCTTTCCAATTCCTCAACGACATTTTGACACCACTGGTCCGAAACTGTTCAAGATTTCATTCATACATTCAATTGCAGTTGCAGTTTTTTGTTTTGATTTCAGTGAACAATCAGTCGCACCATCGGTGATGGTACATGGTACACTCAACATAACCACGTATTTGGGGGTTAGTGCAGATTTAACTACACTACGGTCGAATTTTCACGTTTTTATCCAATATTTTAATAGAAATCACTGATATTCAGAGACCTTTGACAGCTTCCGTCAAATTGCATTTCGATAAGGCATTTTCCCATTGGTACATAATATTAATTTTGGTGAATTTGGGCCTAAGTTTACTACATCTCTTAAAGAATGCTTAGTTATTCTTGTAGGAAAGTAGACGTAGTCGAATTGATGAATAATAGATATAATTCAGAAAGCCACGGTGCTAAGTTGTTTGTGAGTTAACATGTGTTCAAAATACTAATTTAATATGTTTTACCATTTATGTTGTTATTTAGCTTCACGTAATTAGATTGTAATATATTTTTAAGTAACTGTTATTGTTACCCGGAAGTATTTTCTTAGGTTCACTATTCGAGTAGAATATCCTTCCTCAGAACTATTCGTCTGCGAATGATAACAGTCGCTATCAAGTTATATCTTTAGACTTCTAAATATTTACTCACAGTTGACCCATATTGGATAATCTTCAATGGAATTTGTATTTGATTAATGATAATACTAATACTTGGCACAACCTAAACTTATCCTATTTAATATCGCATGATTTACTGTACTTAGATTTATTGCACTAGAGCTCACATACGTACTTCAAGGGTTTTTTGATTCAATGTTCTGTTACCCGAAATATGTGAAGAAGCAGCGAATTTCCTTTACCTACTATATCTCTTCTGACAATTGCCTTATGTACATCACAGAGATTTTTGATATGTTTGTGTTGGTTTTGTCTCATTTAACGTAGCTTCTGAAGAATAAGATAATCAACTTGAAAGAAATAATTCATGGAGAATATGGGTGAACGCATCTAAAATGGGATAAAAGGTAATTCTTAGTTATACATCATGGGGTTAATTGATGGAGTTGTTAGGTTAAAATGTATTCTTATATCACCCATGACGTAACTTCGTGCTCAAAGCCCAAACTGTCCACGATTGCTGGAGGTATCCCCAGATGATTAAAATCAAATAATTATCAACTTTAGGACTTAAGTTTCTTATGTAGAAATATTGCAATGAGATACTTTAGCTGTCTCTTACACTGTCTACAATCCTTTGAAACAAACGCAAAACATCAGTTTTATAAGCAATTTTATTTAAGTGAATGTAATTTTCAGATGACATAAAATTAATTAAAATAAAGGGAAAACTTAAAGACCAAACATCTTGTATTTTCCATTACTACATGGGGCATTATCAAACAATCAAAGTGTTTGACATAGACCAGACGTATTAAAGGTCAAACCAGCAATTTGAAGATTCTTTGATAAAGCTCGGCTGTTAAGAAAACATAGAAAAACTTTTTTCGGTAGACAAGAAACAATTTTTGGATTTTGTGAATAGAAATTATTCCAACAATTTTTGAAGCTGTGTTGTGCGTGGTAACATACAGATGTGTTAAAAGAGGTCTTTTTGAATAAGATTATCCAGTAAAACCAAATCATTTTTTTTAAGCTCAAAATCTTGGACATGAGAGTCATTCTCCAGACGCAATAGACCAAATGTTGGTTAAAGCTTTTTGTAGAACAAATCTGACACTAAGTACTTACAGACTGTTGGAGTTGGCTTCCCAATGAGGAAGGATTGCATAGAGACTGCAGCGGTGGAAGGTATCTTAAACCACTGGTTGTTAAAACAAATCCGAAAACATCTGTCACCCTATATCTTCACGTGCAGATCTAGTTTACCGTCACATGAAACTGTAACTCCTCATTTAAGACTTCCTGCTGAGGATATACTTTTTAGGACCATTTTTGGACAAAAGCAATGTTTTTTTGATTGCAACGACTGTATTTCAAATCCAAATTCGAAATTGTGGGATTAAATCCTTAAGAGGAAACTTTAACTCCACTTTGCATCCAGTTCTTGTCTACTATTGCTGAGTCATCATTATGGATCTGGGATTCAAGACGGACCAGACGTACGCAGGAGACGATTTTGAAGAAACTTGTATAACCATCTTGATGGACTTGCTAATTAATTTGTTGTCTTTTTAGAAGAAACTTGAAGACTATTTTAACATTGGATTCAAGCATTAGTTGGAAATTTGTGGCGCCAAAGATCCATAATGTGGGTTGAAGCTGAAACTTAAAGTTTCTTGGATAACAAATCTGACACTGACGATATCTTCGCGTGCAGATGTTTTGCCGTCAATTGAAATTGTCACACCTTATTCAAGATTTTATACTGAAGATAAATTCCCAGCTCTGATCAAACTGACCCTTGTAGGTCAAACACAAATTTGCAATATGTCTTCAGTATTATAAGCAAAGCGTTTTTATTGAAGTTGCTGAATCCTTCAAATGATGACCCAAAATTGTGTCAGTTATGGTCAACTATTGCTGTGTGAGTATGTGTGATTATTGTGAAATTTGGACTCATGGCATGGACCAGAGGAAGGTTCAAGCAGGAATTTTGAAGTAACTTGTTCAATCAAGTACTTAGAGACTGTTGGACTTTGCTTTAATTTGTGTTATTTCCTTGTATGGAACTTGAAGACCAGATAACATTCACGAATTTGACATGATCAGAGATTGAAGCATCTAACAGACCAAATGTGGAGGACTAAAATTTTTTTGGAAAGCAAATCTGACACTACTTACAGATTGTCGGACTTGGCTTTCTAATGAAGAAAGATTGCATAGATCACCCGGTATCTCCATATGCCATATACCGTCACTTGAAACTGTAACTCCTCATTCAAGAGATACATTCTTGTTTCTATTCAAACTTAAGACCATTGCTGGACAAAAAGCTCTCAGTAAATTTTCAGTATCATAAGCAAAGGTTTTTTGATTGCAACGACTGTATCCTACAAATCCAAATTCAAAATTGTGGGATTAAATCCTTAAGAAGAAACTTGAACTCCACTTTACATCCAGTTCTTGTCTACTATTGCTGCGACATCAGTCTGGATCTGGGATCCAAGACGGACCAGACGTACGCTGGAGCACGATTTTGAAGTTACATGTACAACCAGATTGATGGACTTGCTAATTTGTTGTCTTTTTATAAGACTATTTTAACATTGGATTCAAGCATTACCAGGACATTGAGGTCATGTGGGTCAAAGTTGTATAACAAATCTGGCAAAAAGTACTTACACACTGTCGGACTTGGCTTCCTAATGAAGAAAGATTGCATAGAGACTGCAGCGGTGACAGGTTTCTTATACACCCACCGTTTGTCAAAACAAATCCCAAAGCACCTATCACCCGGTATCTCCACGTGCAGATCTATTTTGCCGTCACTTGGAACTGTCACCGTTCTTCAACCCGACTACGGTTCTGCTCAGCGTCGCGGCGGCGAATGAGCGTCGCTCGTGTTTTTGTGCGTCGGCGACGTCGCGCGTTGCGTTGTTCAACGAAACGAAGCCCGTGCGTGACTGCCGCGCTGCCGCGATCTTTCGCGCTTGCCGTCGCGATGTCGGTGTTTGGTGCTCGCTTCGCGGTTTGTTGCTTCACGATTCGGCGAGGCGAACGCGGCGGTGGCCGATGGATATGCCACCACCGCCATGGCGGCAGCACAGCATAAGAAACACTCGGCAGCCTCTCCGAGACATCCCAGAAGAAAATTACTTCTTACGAAATTTGACCTTGACAGCGTTATTATGGATTAGACGTCGGGGGCAACTTCAGAATGATTACTTTGCTGAATACTGTTTCGTGATGCAAATTTTTAAAGTAACCCTTGGAATGTATCTTGTAGTTATCAGTAAAGTCGAATTTGAAAGCATACGAGATGTCTCAAACTCATTTTGCATGCAAGTTGAACCCTGCAGCACACGAAATCTTTCTATACTACAACTATTTAAAACTGTAATGACTCATACGCATGATCAACACGTGATCAGAGCTCGATCCCGGCTTCCTTCCAGTACAGCCGTATAGCGTACAACATATGTCGTTTCTGTGGCTTTGCTGTGGTCAACAGCACAGACAGAGATGGAAATAATGGCTGATTGTTCTTCGCCGGTAGAACCAATGAAATCAAAGACGCGCCTCGACCGGCATACTCATAGGCGTCGGCAACGCATTGGAACGTGTTTCGTTGAGCGATCGCATATTGTGTGTTTTTATAAGAATTGTTGTGTGATTGTCATTGTTGTGGTTTCTGTGGTTACTGTTTTGGTTATACTTAACCATGGAGAGTACAAATGGCACGAGTGGAAGTACTGAAAGCCAGGGGACAAGTAGACGGCTTCGTGAAACACTGAAGAGGGACGCGAAAGAAATCGTGCTCAACGTGTTCAATTATCTAAACAGAACTATGTCGCAGGGAGATGCACTCGCGCGTTGTGAAAGTATGACAGGCGTTCCAGAGTGGACCATTCGCAGGGTGGTGTATGAAAAGAAGAAAACTGGAGCTACTACTGATCCAAAGTTTAATTTGAAGGGACGAAAGGCCGTTAAATTGGATGACGATAGCAAAATGGCGTTAAGGCGAACCGTACATTCATTCTTCTTTAGGAATGAGATACCAACCCTCAAGGCTGTATATGCAGCGATCAAGGAAAATGAAATTATACCCCAAATGAGCGTCGAGGTAATGAGGAAATCCCTGCACGAAATTAATTTTCGTTACGAAACGCGTAATCGGAAGTCAGTATTGATAGAGAGACTTGAAATAGTCGCCTGGCGTCGAAAATACCTACGCGAAATGATTGAATATAGGCGACAAAGCAGAAAAATCTATTATTTGGACGAGACATGGGTAAATGCAAGTCACACAGTTAAAAAAACCTGCAAAGCAAGCATTGAAGGTTTGTCAACAGGTCTTCGTGGACCGTCAGGGAAAGGTCAAAGATTGATCGTAACTTATATTGGAAGCGATAGTGGCTTTTTAGAAGAGTGTGACTTGATTTTCGTCTCTAAGAAAGGAGGCTATTACCATGACGAAATGAATGCCAGCTGCTTCGAGAGCTGGTTTCAAGGGGTGCTTCAGCGAGTTGAGCCCAACTCTTTGATCGTCATGGATAATGTTTCCTACCATAGTCGTCGAGCCGAACGTGTACCGACTATGGGATCTCGAAAAAGTGACATGCAGCAATGGTTGCGCGAAAAAGGAATCCCGTTTGACGATTCATGTGTGAAAGCGGAATTGTATGAAAAAATTAAACAGCACAAACCTGCGAACATTAGTTACGTGACTGATGAGATGGCCCGTCAATGTGGTGTGGTGGTGTGAACTGAACCCAATAGAGCTCATCTGGGCTCAAGTTAAGGGTTATATTGCGCGCCATAACACAACCTTCAAATTACCAGACGTTAAGGTTTTACTTGAGACTTCCATACAGCTAGTAACGCCCGAAGCTTGGCAGAATGCTATCCGTCATGTTGTGAAGGAAGAAACAAAAATGTGGCAGCTTGACCACCACATCGACACCATCATAGAGCCAGTTATAGTCAATTTCAACGAGGAAAGCGATAGCGACAGTTTATTACTGTCAAATGTAAGTGGAAGCGACGATGAATAAAGGTAATTCCCAAATTTTTGACTTACAATATGTTTCAAACCACTCTTTATTAAGCATGTGACAAATCTAGTTCACCCATGTTAAACATTCATACCCCGCCTATGAACAGCCGACTACTGGTAGTCAAGTGATGTTCACGTGAACATCGATGAGTCATTACAGTTTTAGATAGTTATAGTATAGAAGGTTTACGAGTCTGGTTAAGGCCACTCAATACGTCCGCGCTGAAGCCTGTTTATGTTATACAATCCAATCCTTCTCTGGGTACTTGTTACCAGAGTAAGCTTTCAGTGGCGTTATTTACACGCAAGCGGGTGCAGCGGTCGCTTCTAGGATCAAGTAGTGCGCGTTGCGAACCTGACTAAAAGGTTACTGTTGTAGTGTTTTGGTTACGTGAAAGGTGAGCAATGAGTATTTCCTTTGTCATACTGTACTGTATGGATACCATGAATCTCTTAAGAAAGTGGGTTAGGGGTTAGGACTTTACCATTTATTGTTATTGAATACCGGCAGGTGGGACGTCTCCTCGATCTGGGGGTTTTTATGGGACTTTCGGAGCCCGATTGCCGGATGCAGGTAGTTATTGTAATTTCTGCTCGGTTGCCTCTGCCAGCGGAAATGTCGGAGCACTTGGGATGTTGACGAGATGGCTTTTGGCCGACGTGACATCCAGGATTTGTGTATGGACTGTTGGTTTAAAATAGTCTGACTGATACGGCAACGTGATATCCAACTTTCTGGACTGCTCTTCCTAACAATCGTTGAACTCGGCAGTTCTGTCCGGACACCTAGCGACGAAATCGTCTGTTTGACGATGTTGGCCTTGCCCTTATCGCTTGCCAAATGCGGATAACTCGTTGACTGTTCCGTCATAAAATCCTGACATTGTTACCCATATCGAATTGTTTGTGTATTGTTCTTGTAATAAAATGGTACAGGGTGGTAGTTCGCAACTTGCTAAAGCAGGTTTATTATTACGATTATCGTTCTATCATCGACTTATACTAAGTGACATATAAATCCGAACACCCAGTTTAAATGGTTTTATTTTAATAAAAGTTGGTGAATGTATTTATCTTACTGTAAATAACAAGTGAAAAAATTTTCAGCCTTATCAGTCGGACATTCCGGCTTTTATACTGCTTTTTTTTAATTCACTAACGCTCTAAAAATGAATATTTCAGCCGCAGTAAAGAATCAACGTTGGCGGATTTTGGTTCTTGACATCCTTTACGATCGGTTACGATGCCTAGAGTACGGAGACCTGTACGATTTCGTCAAATTAGTGAGTTTGATAAGGGCCGTATAGTGGGACTTCGGTAAGCTGGGCTTTCTTTTCGGGCAATTGCAGTTAGAGTGCAAAGAAGTGTAGACACTGTGGTTAGGTGTTGTCAGGCATGGCTTCGAGAAGGCCGTACGCAAAGAGCAAGGGGCATTGGACGCCGCCGTAGAACAACAGACCGTGAAGATCGCCGCCTAAGATTATTGGCCTTAAGGGACCGTTTCTCCACTACCAGGTCCATTGCAAATGAATGGTTTGCAGAACACGGAAGACCTATAGGCATGCGAAGTGTTTACCGACGAATGAGAAGTTTTGGCTTGTTTTCATACCGGCCACACTGGGTCCTCCCTTTAACTCGAGAACACCGACGTAATCGCCTTGAGTGGTGCAGACAACGGTCACTCTGGGATCAGGAATGGAACAGTATTGTCTTTAGTGACGAGTCTCGATTTTGTTTAGGCATACACGATGGTCGTGCCAGGGTTAGAAGGCGACGTGGTGAAAGGAGGAATCCACAGTTTTTTGTTGAAAGACATGTTCATCACACTGTTGGAGTTATGGTTTGGGGTGCTATAGCTTATGGTTCCAGGTCACCTTTAATCTTCATCAGAGGTAACATGAACGCGCAGCGTTATATCCACGAAATTCTAGAATCCCATATTTTACCCTTTTGACACCCTGGCAGATCCAACTTTCCAACAAGATAATGCCCGATCACATGTTGCAAGAGTCACAATAGACTTTTTTCAACATAATGATGTCACATTGTTACCATGGCCCCAATTGAGCACGTGTGGGATATGATAGGTAGGAGATTGCTCAATTTGCAACGTCCTCCTCAGACTCTAGAAGCACTTCGAGAGGAGTTGGTGGTTGCCTGGATTGAGATACCACAGGAGGACATTGACCACCTGATCAGAAGAAGCATGCCTAGACGCGTTGGAGAATGCGTAGCACATCAGGGTGCATCCACACATTATTAAAGGTCAAAGGGCTTTAAAGCAGTGCAATCATTTTGAAATTTTTATCATTTACTTATTATGCTTCATTAAGTACTTATACAAAATTTTATTAAAATAAAACCATTTAAACTGGGTGTTCGGATTTATATGTCACTTAGTATATAAATTATGCGAATAATATGATTTCATTTATTGGTCAGTTGGAAGCAAAGTTGGTAATATTTTTTATTGAATATTTTTATCTTTATAAGGAAATAGTTCTTGGGATAGTCGAGGAGTTATTTAAATAGACTATTTTCAAAAAGAAACAGACCATTACAGAAGCATACTACGAATCATTACTTGACATGCTGAATGCAGAGCTTGCGGAAAAACGGCCACCTTCGTGAACAATTATTGTGCAGAGAAAAACGCCGAGTACTATTTGGACGGGTTACCGAGATGGGAGCATCGCTGGGAGAAGTGTGTATGTAGGGTTACAAAGAGACTATGTTGAAAAATTAAAAAAAATCAGAAAAAATGTCTTGTATCTTTGTTAGATCGGAAACTTTTCAAGCCACCCTCGTAAGTTGACTCGCCTTGCAGTTGGCCGCAGTCAGTCAGCCAGTCGCGACGGCGGCAGCCCGATATTCAGACAGCATCCATTCGAAGAGACCGCAGATGCAGCTAGAGACCAGAGACGCGTATTTTCCTTATCACTCTAAATGGGCGCAAATGTACGGAGAAATCTATGATGTGTGAAATAATGTCTAAAGGGCACGTCGAATTATCGGGTATCGTCAGTGGCGTAGCGAGTAAAAATTGCTATGAAATAAACTAAGTAAAAAATACTCTTCGGTACTTGTAGGGGAAGGTTAATTAAGACATCCAACTTAATACACAACATCATCTTGCTTATGTCTAGCTGTACACACAGTTTCATTGAAATCACATGATTTCTACTACCTTTTTTTGTCAGTGAGCATAGTTTCATACTATTTTAAAATGATATTTGGAGCCCAATCATTTTTGAATAAATAATATCCTTTGAATTATGCAATTATGAATTCAGCTACCGTTTCAAATTCCAATCATGCGCGTCAATTTTCATCACATTGGGGGAATATTGGCAGAGCAACATGCTGTTCCCAGAAACGCCAGGTGATGAGTATCATGTTTCCGGCGATTCCTAGTAGCAGGCACATATAATCCCAGCACATTATGTCTGGACTATGTGTCCCGCATACTCTCAATTAAGCTCCCAGATGTTACCCGATCCAGGAACAGCACCGGTAATTAAAGTTCTTGTGGAACAATTGCAGGACTTGGGTCAATAAGGTACCTTTATTTCGAAAAATCTACAGTTTTATGTAATAACAATAATAATTTATTGGTGATATTTCACAAAAATGCACAGGTCAAAGAACATAAAAGAGTGAGAAAAAAATAACAAACAATACGTAAATAACACAAACATAAAATACAGTGTGGCAATAAAAGGTAACAAAGTTAATGAAAGCAAAGTTAAAAATTAGATGAACAATAAATATAGAGATGGTCAAAAAATTATGAAATACAATAAAAATTTTACCAGGCTGAAAAATATTAAGTTAAGGAACTATTCGACGTCAAAAAACGGTTCGGATAGTAAGAAACGTTTCACGGTTTTGTCAAATTGTTCCAACAACATGATGAACATCAACGTTACTTGTTTCTGGTGCTGTAATTATGAGTATCTCGATGAGTTGTATAATGGTGATAGTGTGTTTTAACATGTATGAGGCAAGCACAGATGTATACGCAAGGCAATGTCCAGATATTCAATTTAATGAATTCATTCCTTTAAGGATCTCTGTACCTCAAATTTGATATGTATTTTTGGATTGCGCAAGTTTAGTCGCGTCTCAGATAAAATCAAAGAACTCAACTGGTTGCGAATTGATAAGTTATTTTTATATCTTTTGACCGTCTTCACGCATAAAGTTCTATTATCTAACAGACCAGCTTACCTCGCTAGCAAATTAGTTCACCGAGGTAGTTTTGTTACCAGAGCTCTTAGATTTAATGCTAATTTTAACAAGCCTCCTCAAAATACCTCGGTCTTTGAAAGAAGTTACACCTATAATGCTGTCAAGCATTACAATGTAGTCAACAGTGGCTATCGATCCAAACAGATTGCTTCTTTTAGGAAATTAATGAAAAGTCAGCTGCCGGAGTCCATTTAGTTCAGTTTTTCGTGTGTTCATGTGCGTTTTTTTTTTTACTATTTTCTACTATTTTTGTTTCAAATTTAAAACTCTCGCAATACTATCTGCATTTGCCTCGTGCAATCAATGTTGTCATTCTAATGAATTGTATTTTTTTGGTATAGTATTATTTTGTTTATGTGTTTAAGTATTATTTTTTTCCTGTTGTGGCATTATTATTATTATTATTATTATTATCTGACAGATCTTCTCCTCCTACTGTGAAAGCATGCATGGTAACTGGTGAGCAGTGTTTTCTGAGGCACAGAATTACGTATAAGATAAACAGCTTTTGCCAAAGATTTTCTAACATGATTTACATGCTCATTCCAACGCAAATGTGCTGACAGTAGATCTGCAATGTTTGCACAAATTGCTGTCTTACTGACAGGTAAGACTTGAGAAGCTGCACACTGGATGGAGCCATGTAAAACCTGAAATCACGTGCCTTCGATTGAAATGCCACAACAGGTTTACATTTTGAGGAACAGGATTTGGTGACAACAGAATCGAAAAAATATAACGAATGTTGCTGTGCCACCATGTTTCGGAGCTGAACGCTAACAAAGTCATATTTCATTCCTGCGTTACAATGTTAAATCGTCATTTTTATATGCTTTTTTCTAATTATCTGTCAGAACATCTGAATGATGATTGTTATATGTATGCATTACCTTGTCATGTTAGTTTTTCTTAAACTTTCGAACTGCGTTACTTAATCTTGTATATCACCATTATGCGATGGGGTATTGTATACTTTTTTTTAGCGAAATTGTATTTTTTTGATGATGGTTGATCAGGATAGCTTGAAGCTAGACTCCGCCATCCTCATGGACATTTTGTTTATTTGAACATTTTATTTTTTAATAGTCCGTTCATTTTCGTAAATTTAACTCATTTTTGAAAATAGCTTTGGCTTGGCGCCTTAAAAAAGTTGTATCCCAAAGTAAAAAAAGGTTTGTTCTATAAACATATAAATAATTTGGGTGTTCATTGTTACCCTGGAAGCACTTCATTAAATTTGCCAGACTCCTTATCTACGTTAAGGTTCTTTCTCTCCAAATGCGTAAACGTTTTTGTTTTCCATTAGGACTGTGTCGGATCCGTTCACTAATTCGAAAAAAAAAATATCAATGTTCCTGTAGACTGAAATGTCATACATTTATTTGGTGTTAAAGGGCATAAGCTACTCATCATCAATAAGGATCATGGTATACCTATACTGATAAATACATGGTCTAAAATAACTATCTAGTGGTACTGTGGCACTAACACAAAGAAGTACTCCTGCGTAACAAAATCATGAACCATATCTATCTATAACTTCGGTAAAATCATAAGCTCCAAAGGACCAGGCACAAAGCTTATGGAAAATGAGTCCTTGTCGATTTGTCTAAAAGTCGTGCTTGTTATCTTGTCTTTGATCATGACCTTTACAAGGTCAAATCAAGGTCATGCTAATTTTTAAGGAAAAGCGCACATTGCTTTAAGAACCATCTTTGTTCTCCATTGAAACATCCATTGTTTTCATCATCGACTAATTTCCATCCTGGAATTCAAGTAGCTTATAGCTTTCGTGGCGTAAAAATGTTTTTTTGTTCAAAAACGTCATTTAGAAATTATTATATTATCTATCAGCGAATTGTCAAAAAATCATCTTCGGATATAGATACATACGCCACTGGTGCTTTTAGATGGAAAAGAGATTTTTATTCAAATGTGGCTTAGTTACCTTACTGCCCCAAGCCCTTGAATTTAAGTCTCGTCGCGTTGGTTTCCGTTTGGACCGTCGAACATGTTTTTGAAGGGATGGATGGTCAATAGAACGTAGATAAGGGTGACTGACATTCATAGACGTTCCTTGAGTATGATATCTACTTGGATTCTAAACCAACAGTAACGCTTTCTTGGGAAAACTTAATAAGACAGAATTTACGAAATTTTCAGAACTTAAAAGTTTTGGAAAAATTCAAAATTATGAGAATTATTTGAATTACAAAAATGTGGGAGATACTTAAAATCTTGAAACTTTTGAGAAAATAAATTTCAATAAAATTTGAAAGTTTAAAAATTCCATGTGAACATGGACCTAGACATATACTCCTATCTCCACTCTTCATTATTTTTCAAAGTACGTTCTTTAGGTTATTTTATCATTTTTTTAATTGCCTTATGTCTAACATTACAGCTGATACCTGCGGTGTTGCAAAAGGATCACGATTTTTTTGATAAAATCATAAAATCTGATTTTTTCACTAAATGTATGTGTATCATGTATAATGTAAAAAAACCTAGAAAGAGATCATAAAGAAAAATAAAATAAAATGTCATCTTGCAGACTATAGTCAAATACCAGAATTGATGACAGTAGCAGAAGTCATCGTGCGTCACTGCTTTGACGCTGTACGAAGAAGCGTCGCATTTTCGAGACCTCCGCGTAATAGCAGTGGCGTACGATGAGTTTCGCTACTGTCATCAATTTTGGTATTCTACTATAGGTATTTTTTAGGGTGCAAATAGTTGATTACATGTTCCCGCTATGACCGTTGTGGACGTCCATCTATGAAGTTTTCACCTCTGAGAAGAAAGTTGGTTGAATAGCAGCATCGCATCTGGATAACTATGTGTATTGGTCTCAGTGATATTTGCTGTGTGAGAAAATTAATACTAAATATGCTGCCAATGAAGTATATCTTTTAGCTGTGCCCGACGGGTTATTTATATGTTGTCCTTTTTGAAGACAGCTTATGTTCAAAGTTATAAATTACGATTTTTCCTGCTTTTTTGTGTTTTCAAAAACTTTGAAGAGCACGACGAGAAATCGCGTTGTGTGGAATTAAGTCAAATTACAGAAATCACACATCTAGGCGCTGATATGTATTTTCTATTGACATCGCAAAATATATTACTATGAAATTTAAATGACTGAAAAAAATAATGTAATAACATTTTCACTATCATAAATATTCCTGCGTGTAGAGTAGTTTCTCACTTGTTCCTGCCCGAACCAGGGATTTTGTTTTCTTATCTCTCTCTTTTTTGAAATTCAGCAAATTTGCATATGTAATTTCCAGAATGAATAAGGAATAGTGGATGCGTAACTAATTTCTAGCTCTGAATCTCACGTAAGTGTATTTGAGACAAGAATCCAATTGAATTATCAGCAACATACAGGGTGGCGCATCGAAACAAAACAGACGCATTTACTGGCAACTTAGTTTTTTTTTTTTTGGAAATACGCTCAGACCCGTCGATTTTGTTTTCAAAGGGGCACAAGTTTGGCAAAAAATCACGTTAGCATGTGCAGCCCCCTAAGCGGGGGTGACACCACCCCCAAAATCTTAAATGGAAAGGGGGGTCGAGTGATACCTTATTTTAAAGGTCCTTCAATTCCCTTTATAATGATATAAAATTAATGTACTTCAGTTCAGTAGTTTTGAAGATTTATTGATTTAAAGCTTAAATAAAACTAATACATCATCATTAGTGGAGATCAATAGATTTGGCAGCAAAGTAATTTAAAAATGAAGAATGAACTGACCCGTTAGGCAAGTAAATGTTGAAGATGGCCACCATGACTCTCCATGCAAGAATAAAGATTTTGCTCAAAATGTTGCCGCACATTTTGCAATATTTGAGGAGTAATTTGAAGGCACTCATTTACAATTCTTTGTCGCAGGTCTTCTAATGATGTTGGCTCAGTAGCATAGATTTTGCTTTTTAAATGACCCCACATAAAGATATCCAAAGGTGATAAATGTGGCGATCTTGGGGGCCATTCAATGGCCATTCTTCTACCAAATCATCGGTCTGGAAACGTCTGATCTAAATATTGTCGTACACGTAATGCGTAATGTGGTGAGGCACCATCCTGTTGGAACATCAACCTATTCGCAATATACCGCCGATCATTCTGATTTTCAATTATGGCTGTTAATGCAGGATCTATGGTGTCTTCCAGTAATTCCAAATACATTTCACCGGTCAAATTTCCAGGTAAGAAAAAAAGACCAACTAAATGATCGCCAAAAATACCAGCCCAAACATTTAATTTTTATGACTGCTGTGTATGAACCTCATGATAAATTCTGGGATTAGTATCGGACCAATATCGGCAGTTATGACGATTTACTACGCCATTTAAGAAAAAGGAACATTCGTCGGAAAAGCAAGTGTTGAATAGAAAATGTTCATCGTTTATACGTATAATTCGTTCACTCATATCTTCACAAAATTGTAATCGTAATCGTCCTCATTAAGTTCTTGTACCAGGTGAATTTTCAAAACTACTGAACTGAAGCTCATGTACTTTACATCACTATAAAGGGAATTGCAAAACCTTTAAAATCACTCGACCCCCCTTTCCATTTAAGATTTTAGGGTTGGTGTCACCCCCGCCCAGGGGGCAGCACGTGTTAACGTGATTTTTTGCCAAACTTGTGTCCCCCTCGAAAACAAAATCGACGGATCTGAGCGTTTTTCCAAAAAAAAAACTGAGCTGCCAATAAATGCGTCTGTTTCGTTTTCGATGCGCCACCCTGTATATTATTAGCACGCAAATTGTCACTATGCACATATGCATTGCCGTTTCCTTCTAGCTATAGTATACAACTTACAGGTTAGACCTCCAGTAAAGCGATCTCTGAAGCAGATTTTGCATCACATCAGGACCAAACATTGATAACTGAAGCATTGTGACGTTTAGGCAACACGTACAACTACAAAACGGGTTCACAACGTGCCCATCAGCTAGTGCTAAGTAGAAAAACCTACCAAATGTCACAAAAAAACCAATACAATGTCAAAAAAAAATCGACATAGTGTCACTTTTCAAGATACGTAATACCCGTGAGGACCTCTGGATCCTGTACTGTTTCCAACTCCCTCAAGCGACAGTTCTAATCCTATAGATTTTCGCGTCTTGCACTGCTACATGTGACTGAATTCTAATTACCCGTTGTGCGTCTCATTCCATGAGTCAGGTCGTTGACCAATTGTTTTCATCAATGTTTACTGTCTTCTGATTGGCTGTGATTCGAGATTTAACAGCCCTACTAAAACATCAATCAAAGGGAAGACTCAAGTGCTGGAAGGGATTCGTTTCTCGATGCTGGAGCTGACCTTGCCTTTTGTCAGACGGGCTGCGTCGTAATTGAACGGCATTTAATTATATACTTGTTGCTTGTTTAGATGAAGTTTTTGATAACGCTTAGATTAGATGAGGGGTTGATTAGGCTAAATGAGAATTTGATGACATTTTAGATACGTAACGATGTCAATGATGAGAGATCCTGCAGGACGCAATTTGTTCAACGTTTTAGAATGATGTTCGAAAAGAGAATTTTTCCCATAAAGCGATACTTGCTGAAAAGCTAAATGCTCGTTTTCCAAGCATCAGGATATATTTGAATATCTTGATGAATGTCTTAACGATAACAATATATCGATCTGTTTTATTTTATTTTATTGCATTTTAACTAGTTTTTATCAATTATTTTTTTTCAGTCTGCGCTTTATTTTCTATTTTTCACATTTAATTCCTTGAATACATACAAAATCTAAAGTAGTTGCTCGAAATGTAAACCCAATTGTTCAATACACAATTCATATCTACGAATGATCGAAGGTGGTATACCATTATTCAAATAAGGCCTTATTTCATCACATGCATTCCTGATTCTGTCTATTAGCATATCTCTTGTGGTTACGAGAGTCTGGTACACTTTTTCTTTTAGAAATCCCCACACAAAGAAATCTAATGGATTTAGGTCAGGGGATCGTGGAGGCCAGGCGACTGGTCCTCCACGGCCGATCCATCTTTCTGGATCATTTTCGTCCAGCCAGTTTCTAACTGTTATCGAATAAAGAGCTGGACAACCATCAAGCTGGAACCAGGCCAATCTTCTTAAATCTAACATAACATCATCCCACATATTTGCATGTTCAGCCTTTAAAAATTCCAAGAAGGTCGCAGCATTTAACCTTGCAGGCAAAAGGTAGTGTCCAAATAGTCGATTACGGTAGATACCAATCCACACGTTCACACTAAATTCATGCTGAAAATTTCTTTCCCGAACTGCATCCGGATTTTCATGCGACCAAATATGTTGATTATGAAAATTGACCACTCCACGTCTAATGAAGCATGACTCATCGGTCCATAAAACGTTACTTAAAAACTCCCTATTATTATCAGTTCTATCAAGAATCCACTGACAAAATGTGATTCTTCGTTCTCCGTCCCCTGGCTGTAGTCCTTGCACAGGTTGCAAATGGTAAGGACGTCTATCGTCATTTCTAAGAACACGGTGAACATGGCTTGCTGAAATTCCCAAGGCACCAGAAACTCTCCTAACACTTGTGGTCGGATCTCTATCAAACTCACGCAGAATCATACGGGTAAATCTGCGCTGACGAACATTTATGTTTTGATCCCTTTGGAGATTTCCAAAACCATTTTCAATTATTTGGCGATGCACTCTTACAAATACTGAGCGAGTTGGATGTCGTCTGCTTGGAAATCTTCGTGCGTATTCTCTGGCGGCTTCTACTGCGTTTCCATTTACACAGCCATACACAAAATGAATATCCGCTAACTCTTGATTGGAGAATAAAAATGGCATTTTTATAAAACAAAAAATAAACAGGTAAAAGAAACTAAATTTTGTGCATTCACAATTGCAAAAAAACGTATCAGGTTTCAACAGACAACAAAACTAACTGTCAGCCAATTGACGTTTAACCTTATTCTGCTTTCAATTTCAAAAATATTTGCAGGCACAGCCTACTTCTAAAAATTATCGAGATACTGACTTTTTAACGTTATTTTATCATAAATAATTAAAAATGCATCGAACCTTAAAAATCGAAATATCTCAAAAACGGCTAACTATAATGAAAATTCACAAGAGAGCTTTTTTATGTTGAAAAGTGCGAAGAATCATTGTTTTTGTTCAAAAACCAAAAAATTGCACTACGAAAAAATGTTCGGTCATTTAAATACACTACAGGTACAGTAGAGAGCGCCCTCTAGCGGCTACAGTAAAACTATGCCCATGGTTCGTTTTTTCGTACCAAAAAACCCTTGTATACCAATTTTCACTGTTATACATCAAATATTGTTCGAAATATTTTAAAAAAACTGTTTTAGAAAGTAAATTTAAATATTTCGGAAGCCACGCATTTTTCGACCCATGTTTATATAGACTTTAAAAGTTCTATCGAATCTTAAAGTTATGCAACAATAAACTGAAACACCCTGTATAAAAGAAATTTCGATGATTAGAGCGCCATTTTTGTGACCGGCAGAGAACTTTTCACCTTAGTCTAGCAAACTACCGATAAAGCTAGCACGATCTGACGGATCTTTGTGTTATCGCCCCGTATGGCCACCGAAGACCGAAACTGCTGAAACGACTGAATGTTGCCGGCCCACGTTAACAACGACGCTGCGTAATTTTGTGTAACGTTAACGTAACAACAAAGTCACCTTGTGTCGGTGTTCGTATATACGTAGGTAATAGACGCAGACCGATTGACTGAGCCGTGGGAGACGAAAGCGTCCAGGCTGTTTTTCGTAAGGCTGAGGTATCATCTCTTCATAATCCAACCTACACGTGCATTCTCGACCTCGCCTCTCTCAATTTTTTGCCATCAAAGTTCCAAGCACACCCCTCCAATTAGACAGGAGGATTAAAGAGGCCTCTTGAATTTTCTGTTAACTAGACACACACAATTCATTATTTAAGCTTTTTCATCGCAGTTTTAACGTATACTATAGAATATACGGGATTATCTGTTTTACAATGGTCTTTTCGGATCAACCGCGCTTTCCGAAAAGGTCCTACCGTTTATTTTTTGAACAGGTCATCGCGGCTTATCATTCGTCTCCTCTCTTCCACTCTTAAATTTTCGACACCATTTCTCGACAGTAGGATGCACAGAACATACACTGCCGATTATATTTGGACGGATTGAACAAATGCCAGTTTTAGGCCATGGCAGGAACTGATCAATGTAACGTTTACAAAAACCACTAACATTGCAAAACATCAGTTAAGTGATTAGGATTGTTTCCAAGGCTCAACTGACCAAAGACGGGTTCCAATTGAACAAGCCTCGTATATTAATGTTTGTTTTTTCAAAAAGTTTATATGACCAATGGTCCAAAAGTCTAAATGGCTTTATAGTTTACAACTTTAAGTGCTTTATATCGTCCACAATCACCACAATCTTACTAATTTTTATAATCTACGTTTTTAAATTGGGTAATTAACAAATTTAAGAGTTAAAATTTGTAGTCACTAAGTAAGTTTTAGTAAATGAAATATTTGAAACACACATGACAACAGCGCGTCGGTCATTCATCACTCTTATCGAAACGGCAATCGATCGCAAACGGTAACAGTGGTTAGTTATTGTTCGCGTACATCGTCGTGTTTATTTACAATGATCTCGAACCAAAAGTTCGCCGACATGTTGTTAGTTTACGGTGAAGCTCGTCAGAATTCAAATCTTGCAGCTCAAATTTATAATAATAATAATAATAATAAACGTCTTTATTTCCAAATAGACTGATTATATAAAAAATAGTCAAATACGGGCGAAGTTCAGCTTTAGCTGCTCTTCCACTTAACCCGCTATAAAAAAGTCTACAAAAGGTGAGTGAGACCTACTTATTCTACACATGACAAATATTAAATGTATATGCAGTGCTTACATTAATACATCTACTAAAATGAATCATAAACTTGTATCAATATTTTCCTGAAACATGGTTACTACTGCTGGGATAAGAGATATTTTTTTAATTGAGTTTTGAAACTTGAGATGCTCAGAGTTTTATATTGCACCGGAAGGGTGTTATAAATGGAACAAATTTGGTAGCTGAACGATCGTTCAATTTGGGCTGTTCGGAATATCGGCGGTATCAGCAACCCCCTGGATCTTATATTGATGTTATGCACATCTGTTCGAAATGTAACTTTTTCAAATAAGTAAGTGGGGGTCTTATACATAATTATTTTATGATATAATGTTGCGGCATGCAAAAATCTTCTTGTTTCCATGTTCAACCAATTCGCATCTTTCAACTTATGGGATATTCGGTCTCGTCTTCTGATGCCATATATTAATCTGAGGCAAGAATTCTGCGCAACCTGAATTTTTTGTTTGTAAGTGGCAGTTAAGCATGGGCCATACAACATATCAGAAAAATTGAAGTGCGAGAGCACCAACGACTCACATAGATTTATTTTGACTTTAACGGGAAGGTTACGTCTGTTGCCGTACGATGTTTTTAAAGAGGAATATGCCTTACGAATGAGCGAATTTACATGTTTTTCAAATCTTAAATTTACATCCAATGTTACACCCAAGTTCTTTGCTTCACTGACAGTTTCAAGTTGTTGTGCATTGATGGTAAAGTTAATTGAGTTAGTAACAGCCTGGCGCGCATGCTTTGGCCCAAATACAATTACTTTAGATTTGCTAGAGTTAAGATGTAAACAATGTTCTTCGGCATTCTTTGTCAATAATGATAAATCTCTGTTGATGGTTGCACTCACAGTGTCCACATCACCGGGTAGAAAAGTATGATACAGCTGAGTGTCATCAGCATAGCAGTACATTTTGCAAGTATTTAAGCCTTTGCCCAGGTATGAAGTATAAATTGTAAAAAGGAGTGGACCCATAATAGAGCCTTGCGGCACGCCTGATTTTAAGGCTAATACGTCAGAATAACTTCCCTCCAAGAAAACCTTTTGCTTTCTGCTCTTTAGATACTTACTGAAAAAGTTGACACTATCCGAATCGAGGCCTATAAAATGCAATATATTTAGGAGTAAATTAAAATTGATCGTATCGAAAGCTCGACTAAAATCCAACATTATCAAAACTGTACACCTTCCCTGATCAGTGTCTCTGATAATGTCATCTGTTACATGTAGAAGTGCAGTTGTACAGCTAAAATTCCATCGCCAACGGGTACACCCAGACGGAAGGACATTTGTGCAAGTGTACCAAAGACTTCCAGATACAGGAAGCGTTCAGCCCACTAATATTCGCACTCGTGAAAGACAGGTTACTGTAGAGGAGGAGGAAAAAATTTTAAATATCGTGGAAATCAATGCTGATATCAGCACTCGGGAATTAGGCCGCCGCGTAGGACTATCGCATACCATAGTCCTTAGAATCCTACGGGAAAATTTGCTTTATCCCTACCATGTACAACGAGTGTTACCAGACTATCCTCGCAGACTAACATTATGTCAGTGGTTTTTGCACAAAAACATTGAAAATCCGGATTTTTTTTGAAACATTCTAGCGACGGACAAATGTACTTTTACGCGAAAAGGGATATTAAATTTCCATAATACTCACACGTGGGCCCAAGAAAATCCTCATATCATTCGTGAAGGTCATTTCCAACAACGTCTTAAAATAAATATTTGGGGTATTCTTGACGATACCTTAGCTTTCTACCCAATAACCTACCAGAACTTTTAGAGCAGACCTTAGACAACATGCCATTACAACGAAGACAGAATTTGTGTTTTCTTCATGACGGGGCACACCACACATTTTTAGAGGCGTCATTCAGTATTTGAATGAGCATTATAACGTGTTAAGACAACTTTATCCCAGCAGGAGTATATTATCAAAATTCATCAAGGTCAAACTATGTGAAGCTTTGATTTTGTCTAAACTGGCTAACTGTGACTGCATATATGGACCTGCCCGTTTGCAAACAGACATTCTACGCTTTCAGCGAATTCAAAATTCTTGCATCAGGTTTGCATATGGTATCCGAAAGTATGACCACATCAGTGAGAGCCTTATGGATTCTGGTTGGCTTACCATGATTAACATAAGAAAACTTCATTTTCTCACATCAGTACACAAGATCGTTACCATTGGAACACCTACTTATCTATACAATAAACTTACCAGACTGCCTGATAATAAAGTAACTCGCAATAAACATCTTTTGGTTATTCCTAAACATTCAACAGCTCTGTTTAAGCGCAGCATTTCATACAATGCTGTGAAACTGTATAACAGCTAGGCAGTAGATCTCAAGAATCTGAGCCTCCGCAATTTTAAAAAAAGATTGAAAGCTGATCTCCTGCACGACCAAGGGCCTAAAGTATAAGCAAACCTCGCTACGTTTTAAAGGATAATGTCCCAGTATATTTCATTTTAAGTCGCCTTGTTCTTTTTTGCATGAATTGTGCTCTCATAAAAACTGCATTGGCCATGCTCTCGTATGTTCTGTTTTGTATTGCATATTATCTTTTATATATATATATATATATATACAGGGTTATCCAAATTAAGTGTCCACCATTAGTAACTTTGTTATTAGTGAAAATACAAAGTTGTTTGAATTAGCAAACTAGTAGCATTTTTAACGCTGGTAAAAATGAGAAATAAAAAAAAAACAATTGAGAGTCGTTATTTTGATTTTTTTCAGTAAAATAACATTTTTTTAAATGGAAACCCCTGTATATTATATTTTTTTCTGTTAAAGCATCAAATTTTAAACAAAAAAGCTTACAATAACTTTTCTCCTAGGTTACAAATTGTTGAAGTTATGGCCTCCAATCTGAAACAATTAAATTGTATCGACAAACTTTATTTTCAACATCAACTTATAATCTTACAAAATACAATAACAATTTTTTTTAAAGAAGATGCTCGAAAACATCACCTTGTTCTTCAATACATTTTTGGGCACGTTTTTCAACTGCTCGAACTGTCTTAAGTATGGTCCTACCATCTATCTGGGTTATCTTTTCCCTAACTGCAGTTTTTAACGCGTCAAGGTTATCGTACCTTCGCTTGTAAATTTGGTTCTTTAAGTAACCCCACAAGAAGTAATCAAGTGGGTTTAGATCTGGTGATCTGGGAGGCCACTGTATTGGGCCATTTGTTCCTATCCACTGATCATTAAAAGTAGTACTTAGAAAATGATAAGTACCTCTGGAGTTGTGGGCAGGTGCGCCATCTTGCTGAAAATGCAGATGATGTCTACTTATAAGATCCAATTCGTCTAAGAAATTAGTCAGAATTTCTGACATAAATTCCACATATCTTTCACCAGTTAGGGTTCCCTCATAAAAGAACGGGCCAACAATTTTTGAACCAATTATACCGCACCAAACGTTGAAACTGAAACGGACTTGTGGGCCTCTTGGATGTACTAACAAAAGATTTTCTCTTGACCAATAATGGTGGTTTTTTCTATTAAACATTCCAGAATTTGAAAAATTTGATTCATCTGTCCATAAAAGGTAACGAAAGTTATTTACATTTTGGCGACAGAAGCTAAGATACCAATGGCAAAAAACAAGCCTTCTCTCTGGATCCCCTGCCAAAAGCGTTTGAACTGGTCGGTACTTATACGGAATAAATTTGTATTTTTTTAAAATCCTTTGAACATTACCATAACTGAAATTAGAGTCCTTGAGAATATCTGCTATTGAATTCTCACGATAAGCTTCAAAATATCCAATAACTGCAATTTCCGTGGCCTCGCTTATTATGAATTCTTTTTTTGCCCTTGTTTTAGCAAAAACATTTTCGTTGCCCCTAAATTTTCGATAAAGTCTCAGAAAATATCGTTCATATGGTTGAATGCGAGCGGGATATAATTCACTGTAGTATTCTCTTGCTCTCAAGGAGGATTTTCTGCACACTAAATAGCATTCTAACATATCACACTTTTCTTCATGGGAGAACATTTTTCTTTAAATTAATGACACAATAAAGCTTATAAACAAGTATTTACACTAATGTTTGACATTATTTGATTTTATCATTGTTTTCCAAAGCCTTCTAGTTGCGAGTATGTCCAATTTAACAATTTGTCGCTTATCTTAATGCTGTCAAATCGCGAACGCCATGTTGTTTTCATAGCCGTCTTAATATTATAATACTGCAAATAATTAAAAATATTTATCGTTATTTTGACTTTATTTTTGACTTTAGCGGAAAAGTCATTATGAACTTTTTTGTTTAAAATTTGATGCTTTAACAGAAAAAAATATAATATACAGGGGTTTCCATTTAAAAAAATGTTATTTTACTGAAAAAAATCAAAATAACGACTGTCAATTGTTTTTTTTTATTTCTCATTTTTACCAGCGTTAAAAATGCTACTAGTTTGCTAATTTAAACAACTTTGTATTTTTACTAATAACAAAGTTACCAATGGTGGACACTTAATTTGGATAACCCTGTATATATATATATTGTATGAGTGTTATTTTTTGTGGGTTTAGTTGAAAAGCAGCTTAGGCTGAACTACGCCTTTCATCATTTTATCTTTAATTTTTTTTTATCCTCAAGTTATTTATAATGATGAATAAAGATCATTTATTATTATTATTATTATTATTATCCAAATCGCTAGATCGGTCGAAATGCTCCTGATCCTCGAAAATGGCCAGCAAGATCTTCTGACCTGAATCCGATGGATTTCTGGTATTTGGGAGAACTTAAAGGGATGGTTTATGGGGCTGGTCCAATAACAACTGAAGCACAACTTTGCGAAAACAAAATTAATGCAGCTGAAATAATAAATGGACAACTTCGAGGTCCTAGAGTAAGAAAAAACTGGGTTCGTCGTAATTAAGCTTGTGTGGAAAGTGGATGACGACATTTTGAACACCTTCTTTAAGTACAAAAAAAGTGCAGTGTGGGTTCTAAGAAGAAAAACAATGTATGTATCAAAATTGTGTTCCCTATTTATAAGTGGATTTTTTTAATACGTTCAATAAACTTTGACATACTAGGTGAAGCGCTGAGGCAGTTAGTGGTCCGTTTTTTTAATTGTTTGCATTTTACGAGTACATTATCAAATAATGATATAATACCTGAAAGCCAAAAATGACGAACTCCATCTTTATTTGCGCCTGGCATTGCGGCGTTGTCAGATTTTATTTTACTTTAAAGTCGCTTATCTCTAAAAAAATGCCGTCTTGACCGCCATGTAATATGAAACTTTTTGCTTCTTTCAACCCCTTCTATCACCCATTTAAATAATAGCCATCATAACGTTTACACCCTGTATATTTTATAGTATCCCAATCATTGAGCGAAATAGACAGCATTGTTCTGGAACTCTCCTCTGACTGTACGGATCTAATTCCGCAAACGCGGTTATATCAGTTATAACTAACAAGAACCTTACAACTGCCAACTGCCGGGAGATTTCAGTCAGAGAGTTACAGCGAGCGTCAGTATCTAGAAACTTGCGGTATTGGATTCAGTTATAAATGGAGTAGTAACTTGATGAATGGGTTCTACGCTGATTGGAATATACGTGGTATGTCTATTCATTTTCAAGAGAAAACGTGGAACATCAGGTATGTTATTATATTCACCAATATTTGTTAAAACAATTTGGAAGCGTCAGATCCATTGACGTCATTGGTCAGATCCAGTTGGACGTGGATGATGATGCGTCAACACAATCGAAACTATTTCCAAACATTTGCCTTATGTTATTTGCTTGAATTTGCACTTCATGTAAAGTCTATTAATACTTTATTTACAAAAGAAGAGAAACGATTCTTTCCAGATGAGGTATTTTTGATGAAGGTCAAGGACACGTCTTCACTAACTTTGAACAAGGAGTTCAATCGCGACCTAGGAGCCTCACGATCAAAGTCATTTCAAGGTCAACTTTTGAATGAGCCAACATCTTGAAACCATTTCACTATAAGCTACATGGTATTAGGTTCTTTCAAAATTTCATTAACGCTTTCACTGCCGATGACTCCGATCGGAGCCAATCGGCGATCTTCGCTCCGATCGGAGTCGTCGTTTTCCGTGAGCAGTGATACGAATAATCCTGGTTTCAATGCCGCCGGCTCCGATCGGGGACAATTTTTTTCTTTACCAATATACACCTTTTTTAAATTTGATACCAATGATTACATATACGAATATTAGTCTGATTGGTGAAAAAAAGTATTTGGCTTTTGGTAACAGTTAATCCAGTTTGAGTAGGCGGCAAACGTGTTAATAAGGATATGTTCAGTTTTGGATCAAGTTTGTAGGTAATATTTTCTATACTGAAATCGCTCTGATGAAGTTATATTTGAATCCTCCTGCCGCATTAAGATAACATTAAAAATATCAAACAGCTTTTTCGGCAACGCGAGCTTTTAGTACTTCAGGGTTGAAACAGCGACGTTTTAAGTTTGTATTTTCGTGCTTGTCTCTCTCCAAACTGTCGGAACAAACAGTTCTACTATAATATCCTACACTGAGAAACAAATTTAGCATCAAGTTTGTGAGGTGGAATAGTGTTGGCACACCTATATCTACAGAGTGTCAATCATCGAAATGCTTGGGAGAAAAAGGAACACTTGCCTTTGCTCAACTGTCTCATCCCTAAAAACGAAGTTGACTTTGTATTGAAACGTTTAATGATATAATGAACCCAGGAACATATTATTTTGCCTTCACGAACTTATTTGGTCCAGGGCAGTCAGAATTTTGTATTATTACCCAAGAGAAGCAACAGTTGCAACCCCCAAAAAACGTAATATCTCGTTTCCTGAATTTGTCGATTACAATACTTTCGCGCCAGTAGCGTGTGAGGTAAAATCAATCAACATCACATTAAATATACTAAGGGCCAATTTCACAAACAATATAGGGTAACAGACCGTCAGATACAGCGAATGAGTTTCAAGTTCCAATCAGCAAATTTTAGCAACCAATAGCTATGAAATGTAGAAAACAAAATACTGTCAAAGTATGAGATGACAACTTGTCATTGAAACATCACCAGCTTATTGAATATTAAGAAATTACATACAATTCAGTCAAAATTTTAAGAAATGTTTTTTTTTTGAATTAAATTCATGTTTTAATTACTATTGTTGATTTTTTATTCATGTTTATATTATTTTCTTCAATTAATGTGTGATACTGGGTGTTTTTTTCCTATAAACCTCTTGCAGATAGCCATTAAGCACCTACTTGATGGTAGGCTCTACCAAAAGATATTGCTCGTTTCCAAACATTCATTCATTTACTTGCCGTTCATCAGAACCATAAGATTGATATTCCCACAAAACCATTCAGGTTTTTTGATATCCATACATCCACAAAGTTGAATATTTTTAGTTG
Organism: Acanthoscelides obtectus; assembly: GCA_963669975.1. Classification (NCBI taxonomy): domain Eukaryota; kingdom Metazoa; phylum Arthropoda; class Insecta; order Coleoptera; family Chrysomelidae; genus Acanthoscelides; species Acanthoscelides obtectus. Next base: position 119,950,238 of record CAVLJG010000001.1, on the reverse strand, counting down.
TTCAGGAACTGAACAAACATCCTCCCAGAACCAGACTAGGTTTAGTCCATTTTTGTCAAAAATGAGTTTAACATGTTAAGCTTACGATAATATTGTGAGTTTTCATTTGCTACATGTAGCGTCCATCTCTCTGTAATAACAAGGAAGTTCCGACTTTTTAACTCATGTCAAGTCCCATACAATACAATGCAAGAAAAATATTTGAAATACAATCACAACTACTTATTTCGACTTAGCCTAGTCTGGCTCTGAGGTACAGAAATTTAATCAATTTCTATTTATGAGTAGACCTGAAACTTGTAAAAGTATGCTTAAAATTACAGCACTCCTAGTCGGTGTTGCATTTTCTATGTTATTTAGTATATCAAAATATTTCCAGCGGAACATGATCTATCTCATTTGCAAATAAACCCACGATGAAATTGATTTGCGTTTTGTGAAAGCCTATCCACTACATAATGAATGTTGATTTAGGACAGACCAGTTTTTATCCCCTCAAGCCAGCGCATTTAATGACTATCCCTATGACGGTAAACACTGTATAATTTCCTGGTTGGACGTTTTTTTTTTCTTCTGTAGAACCCAATTAGAAAGCGGAGCGGTGTTTCGATTAATCCCACTTCTGATCGACGGCATTGACGCAAGTTACACGATAAAATAATATTCTGTAAGCTTTTAGCGTCCGCGTGACGTCGGTTAGTCGCGTAGCATCTTCTATTGCGTAATCTATCTCTAAATCGAAGTCTTGCATTTTTAAACAAGGTATGCGCGTCATTGAGGTGAATTGTCCTTTTTGTCGTATTCGTGGTTCGTTCAGTTCCCATCGACTAAAAGAATACGGCACAAACCGTACGGGAAAGTAATTTGCATGTACGTGTATGTCGTATAACGCTTAACATGTGAGAAGTACTCAAGGCTAGGTCTTGTATGGGCCTTGTACAGAGTGAGGAGCTCAAGTGGAGTACTAAGGCCCGTATCGTCAGTCGTCCCTACAATTGTAGGACGCCTTTATGGCCTCCTTGATTGTCATAGTTTTCTACTTCTCCGTGTCAGCGCTCTATTTTGAGGTTATGTCACAAACATCTATTTGCATTAAATTGTGCTTGCTTTTGAGTTATATCATGTTTTATCAGCCTGAAATTTCCTACAATTATATATATATATATATATATACACAGGGTGACTTCGAAGTTGAGTCATTTATTTTAACAGTGAGTAGATCTGATCAAAAGAAATGTTTTTTTCCTTTACCATTTTTCTGGTAAAATTAAAGTAACAAAGTTATAGCCCTTTCGAAGTTTGAGTACCGCCCTGTCTCAATAATAATATTATGTGCTCGTGTTTGACGACAACGGATATAATCCGCCGTATCGGTTCATCGCATCGGAAACAAAAAAGCGAAAGAATTTGGAACGATGTTTTTACAATTATTTTATTCATTTGTATACAGTCAGTGTCAGTGAATAGTAGTGTCTGTTGCGTGGCTCAAACGAAATAAAAAATGGCACATGTTTATGCGGATCGGTTTCCCAATCGAGTGCAACCAACTCCTCGTGCCTTTGTTAATGTAGTACAACGGGCTCGTGAATCAGGTGACTTAAGACCACACAGGGGACTGCATGCCGGTGCTCCAAGACCTCACGATCAAATACAGGTCCGCACTGAAATACTTGTCGGGAGGATACTTTATAAAACAAAGTAAAAAATTTTTTTTCATTTTTTTTATTTTTACACACATATTTTGGTTTATCTTCCCTCTACAATCATTATCTGAAAATTAATGACTCAACTTCAAAGTCACCCTGTATAAAAAAAGAAAACATATCTTTACAATAGGATAGCGCTGACGCTGACACGGGACAAGTGTAATCTAGAAATTTTTGAAGGAGAGAAAGCAGTATGACAATCAAGGACTGACGATACGGGCCTTAGCCCTAAATAAATAGCCTAGCTTTTTCCCAGCAGCTGCCACTATTGACGCGTTCGGGGCATAAAGCATTAAACTGTACAAGATTGTTGCGTTTCCAAGGAGAGATAACATCCAGGTCACTCGTCAGAGTGGCGGTCGCTGTTAGTCTTCTTTTCTCCATCTCACCGGCAAATATTGGCTTGTCACTCTGAGTTCCTGCATGTAAAGTGCTGTCAAAACCAAAACTGTGGATTGGATCGCACGGGCAAGGTCGTTGATATGAGTAAAGATCGGTCCCTAGGAAACACCCACATTGCCGTTGTGAGTCGAAGATGAGAACCCGTCAATTACGATGATTATTTTGCGGCCAGAGAGAAAATCAGCCACCCATCTGCAATTCTTCTCTGGGAGGCCATATGATAGAAGTTTGCATAAAAGGCAGCTGATCGAGCGCTTTCGTGATATCAAGAGCAACGACATGAGCCTCACCATAAGACTGGATGAGTTTACTTCACAATTGCGTGACGTAAGCTTGGGAGTCCCCTGTAGATTGCTTGTGCCGGAAACCATAATGCCTAGTGTCGCTAAACAAGCCGTGACGTTCGAGGTACTCCAGAAGCTAACGACTCCACTCTTACTTATAACAGAAAGCAGAGCTATAGGCCTGTAGTTGTACAATCTGGCATAAATGATTTTTATGTTAAGGGCTTATTCTTACCCTATAGCTGGTCCTTAGTCGTGTCTGAAATGTTTGACGTATATGTTTTATCTTTTTTATACTCATTGACAAATAAAATGTAACACTCAGAAAGAATGGTTTTATTTAAATGGCGTTTTGTATACGACTAAACATGAGTAAGAGGACGTAGTGATTAAGTCTTGAAGTGAAAACGTTTTCTGCTCCGCTGGGTTTCTCTCACAACATACGTCCTAAAAGTTTTGGCACGAAATTCATTGGCTTTAATTTTAACAAACAATATCGAGTTGCCTTCTTTTTTATCGTTTTTGCTAGCACTGGTCTACGATATAAAAAAAATGTCTGGCATTATTGAGCCTTCCTTTCGAGGTAAAATAATATATACCCACAAAAACAGCTAAAGGTTTTCCTTAGTTGAATAACTGTTGTTTTCTCTTCGCTTCTTATATACATATATAAAGGACTTATGATATAAATCTCGCTATTGTTTCAAGGTTTGACCTGCTTGTTTCATCTTTCTCTTCACCAACATATACTCGGTGACATTAGAAATGTTACGCCCAGAAAAAACAATTTCCTCAACTTGTTTTTCTGTTTACTTGAGTTAAAATGTTATTTCTTAGTTTTTGTGAAGAAAGCAGTTTCTAACAGCTGAGTGGTACAGATATTTTTAGTTATTTGTCTTTCATTAGCTTAACAACTTTGACAGGATTGGAATTATTGGTTTGACCTATCGCGATACTGGTAACAGTACAATTAACGTACTGGAACGACGGTAACTCGTGTGTGTCGTGTGTGGATAGTAGAAGAAGGTAGAGGAACACGAAAAAGGACAACTGGTCCTGCGAGACCGTTTTGCTACTAAGCGTCAGACCGCTAACCAATGGTTCGAAGAAGAAGGTAGACCCTGTTACTATACGTACACTCTATCGCCGAATTCGAGCCTTTGGACTTTTTTCATACCGTCCACGGTTAGTGCTTGCTCTGACTGCGGACCACTGTCGTCAACGTTTGAACTGGAGCAGAGAACGGCAACATTAGGCGACAGAATGGCATAATGTGATGACATCCACTTTGTACCATCCACCACAGACTCTGCCACATCTAATCTACTTTATTATTTTTTTTTGTTATTGTCAATAAAATTTCGTGAGAATGTTATCGTTTCATTCTTGATGTAAAACTACATCATCAAATTGAAGAAACTACTTTTTCTGTGTGTAACACCTCCAGGCACTGAGTATATTTGTCCACCCACCCAATACACAGCACAAAAGATATTTACGTCATAGTGCCTAAACACGCCTTCAGCTTTATACCGCACAGAAAATTCCCCTTTATAGCTATCAAAATTGTGGCATTCGGTTTTCAGTTCCGTGAATCTTAAAAAGGATTTCAATGACATTTGATATCCTGTTCAAGGGTACTTTTTAGGGAGTATGGATCGGTATCCGGACAGAAATTTAATTATCGCGGGCGGTTCCAGGTATACTTCTGAGAATAAAGGATATTTTGAGCTCGTACCTTTTGTAGATCTGGTGACTCGAACTCGAATGAAATGAAGTATTGTAATCGAAAAAGATTTCTCATTTGAGATACGTAATGTATATTTTTGTAAGGAAAACGTATGTCATTATTCCCTGTTTGTCGATCTAATGCTACGAATCTTTTTGTATTAGCGCAGACTCAATTACTGCTGTACCAAACTTGCAGAGTGATATGCTGTGAAATGACAACAAAATGGCGTCGAGTAGATTGACTCTGTACTTCCTTTGCAGTTCTGGGCAAACGAACTTTGAATATGCAGCACATAAAGTATCTAGGTCAACTTTTGCAATATTTATTCTCATATAAAAAAGTTGTTCCTTTGCATAAGACCGAGGAGAACAATGTATCAGTGAAAAATAGTATGTGATTTAAAAAAATTGAATTGCGGTATGTATGTCCAAGTCAACTTTCGTACATTATGGCTGGGGAGTTGCTGAATTCGGATCGGACCCTCCGCAGGTAAAGGATTTCGCCTGTCTATGGTTGCTGGTGTTGCTGGAGACACATACGTAAATGTCCGCCGCTACTAAACCGATTTTGGAAGATTACAAGGCTTCTTCGTCCTTAACATAGCAGTCACCTTGTGTGGAAATTTCATCAAAATCCGATCGGTACTGTCCAAATTATAGCGGGGTCAAGGACTAGCGGACAGACAAACTGACATAAATGAGTGCACGAGTTGTGTTTTTGATGTACATTGTGCATGTCATAGAACATCCAAAAAGCACTATACGTATCTGATCTTTGAATTTTTTCGCGATCATTCCTCATCGACAAGACGTGAAAATTAGATTCTGTGCAAACGTAGTAATTCAATTTTATCAACTAATCCTGCGATAAAAATTAAACAAGCCCTTGCATGACCGACAAAGATTGTAGCTTCAGAGATCTAGGCCGGATTGAGTAACCGAACAGATTAAAGCCCGCTTCGAAATGACTTCTCAATCGAATTACTTACCAATTCCATTTTCGTCTCTAAGGTGAAGGTGAACTTACCTGGAAAAATGATAATATCAGATAGACAGTCGGTAGAGTTTTTAAATTTTATTAAGCTTGGAAAATTACAGCATAATCTAGACCTAGACCTTAGTAAGGTAGGGCTGGTGGACCCCTATAGGCGGCCTATTCAGTTCCAAAGTGTAGGTAAATGACAAGTTGTGTCTCAGCTGGTAGAGATAACCTAGAAGTCTGCCTCAATGGTGTATCCAAGAAAAAGCTCTGTAGGGGGATCAGGGATTTATATGTTAGTCAACTCGTTTTTATTTGTTTTCCCTGAAATGCCCCTTTTACTAATTATTTTGGAATACGGGGGTGTCTGCAAAGTTGGGGTTTTCCTTTACACGACGTGCAGATCTTGAAAACATAAGCAATTTTTCTTAGTACCATATACACCAATGTCTTAAGGGAACCGAGATAAAGGGCTCTGCAACATCAAAAATATCTTAATACCGTCCTGTAGCCGCGACCCGCGACATCACCGACTGGTACAAGGTCACTGGCTCAACCCGAGGACAGAACTGGGCCGGGGTCAGTGTGTCAGGTCAGTATGCAACCTTCAACCGACGGTTACGGTCACGCGTGTAGAGGTAAACGAACCCGTATAATCGATTGCGTTTCAAAAAAAAATAATAATGGCACACTCATACACCAATAATGAACTCGTTGATATGTTGTTAATTTATGGCGAATGTCTTCAAAATGCTACAGAGGCTTCGCGAGTGTATGCAGATCGTTTCCCTAGACGACATCATCCAAGGCCCCGCAGATTTGTGTACCTGGTCCAGAGAGTCAGGGACACGGGTCATTTGGAGGAATTTCGAGGTGGGCACAGAGGCCTAGACAACCACGAATGGTGCAAGTTGAGGAAGAACTACTGAATCGCGTGAGACGTGGCTAGAGAAGTGCAAGTATCAAAAACTAAAGTGTGGCAAACGCTGCGTGAAGAGGGGCTGTATCCGTTTCACGTCCAACGTGTACAAGCCCTTCAACCTGACGATTTTCCAGCAAGAGTGTGGTTTTGTGAGTGGTTGTTGCATCAACATGACAATAATCCGGACTTTTTGAAGTGCATATTGGTGACAGACGAATCTACGTTCACGCGTAATGGGGTGAATAACTTTCGCAACACACATGTTTGGTTAGTAGAAAATCCGCACGCTGTCCGTCGGACACATTTTCAACAAACATTTTCGGTGAATGTTTGGGCTGGCATGGTGAACGGTATGCTCATTGGACCATTTATTCTCCCAAATCGATTGGACGGGATGCAATACCTAGACTTTTTACGCAACATTTTGCCTTCCTTGTTAGAAGATGTGCCATTAAGTGTGAGACAATCAATGTGGTTTCTGCACGATGATGCACCGCCCCATTTTAGACGCGAAGTGCGTGAGTTTTTGAATGAATTATTTCCGAATAGGTGGATCGGACGTAATGGACCCGTAGCGTGGCCTCCGCGATCTCCAGACTTAACACCATGTGATTTTTTTCTTTGGGGAGGAATGAAATGCTTAGTGTACAAAACTGAAGTGCATACGGTTGACGAACTTCGTCTCAGAATTGAGCTGATGCTTTCATTCGGGGAGGGACTCCATTCTCAAAGCCTGCACCGATGCTTGGCTACGTCGTGCACGCACCTGTGTTTTTGAATCAAACGGCGATAACTTCGAACAATACCTATAAATTACGTTTACCTAAAAACTGAAAACGCGGCAACGCCGTCATATTTGTTACCTCTGTTCGTGGTCTGCACCACCACCTGCGTCTGCTCGGTAGCGCATCAGCTGATTTCATTTTCTGTTGGAGCGGTATGATTTCGGGCCTTTCTCGTCAACTGGAGAGTGAGTACTTTTTCCTTTATTTTTTTTAATTGGTCGCCCTCGTTTCACTACACATTACCTTTGTTATTTCAAGGGTAGTTGTTTCTGAAAAGGACAACCCCAACTTTGCGGACACCCTGTATATTACAAGGCATTTAGCCCTCCTAAACGCTCAGGGGTTTTAATCATTATGTTTTTTAAATACCGGCACTTGATTTCAGATGCACTGCATACGAGGCATGTCTTTTAAGGTTTGCATATAGAAACATAGTAGTCCACACGGATCAAACGTCAGTACTGCATATTAACCTCACTCTTTAGTAAACTTAAATTCAAAGTTTCACAACAATACGTACAGTGAATTTTTAAGTGTCACTAAGTCATTAGAAAAAATGGAACTCAACCGAGAACATTTTCGCGCCATAATTTATTACAACTTTCAGAGACAATTATCGCAACAAGAATGCCTTGCTGAGTTACTGTCTGTTTTCGTCAACGAAGCGCCACATCAGTCGAAAATTTCCGATTGGTATGAAGAATTCAAACGTGGACGGATGAGTCTTAGCGACTATCCCAGGGTGAGTGCACTCAAAAACGGCAGTCATCCAGGAAAGGCGGGTCTGTTATGGTTTGGGGGTGCTTTTCGAGGTTTGGGATGGGACCTTTACATAGAATAGATGGCATTATGGATAAAAAATGGAATTGCAGTATGTATAGTATCTTAGTCAACTTTCGTACATGCTGGTATCATTACGGCTGGGGCGTTGCTGAATTCAGATCGGACCCTCCGCAGGTAAAGGATTTCGCCTGTCTACGGTTCGTGGTGTTGCTGGAGACTCATATAGTACGTAAATATTTTGCATAATATGTGTGATACTGTGTCCAAAAGGTCGATAACCTTTCACTGATACTAAATGAAAGTTTGCGCGGATTTTGATTTTCCGTTTCTTGCCCATAGCTACTAAACCGATATTCAAAAACTACAAGGCTTTAACGTCAATAACATAGTAGTAACCTTTTATGGAAATTTCATCAAAATCCGACCGGTACTGTCCAAATTATAGCGGACAGACAGACATACAGACCGACTTAAATGAGTTCACTAGTTGTTCTTGATGTACATTGTGCAACATCCAAAAAACACAATGTATCATTTTTGAATTTTTTCACGATCATTGTTCATCGGCAAGACGTCAAAATTAGATTATGTGCAAACGTAGTAATTTAATTTTATCAACTAATCCTTCATTCCTTCGATAAAAATTAAATACGCCCTTGACCGGCAGTGATTTTAGCTTCAGAGATCTAGGCCGGATTGAGTAACCGAACAGATTAAAGCCCGCTTCGAAATGACTTCTCAATCGAATTACGTACCAATTCCATTTTCCTCTTAAAGGTGAAGGTTAACTTACCTGGAAAAATGATATCAGATAGACAGACATTTTATTTAGCTTGGAAAATTACGATATTGAGCATAACCTAGCGTGTACTAAGGTAGGGCTGATGGACCCCTATAGGCGGCCTATCATTCAAAAGAGATTTTGTAAATAATTTATTCAAATGTATCACCTGCAATAGGTGCAAAATGTAGGTGAATGACAAGTTGTCACTCAGCTGGTAGAGATAACCTGGAAGGCTTGTCCCCACTGGCGTATCGAGGCAAAAGCTCTGGAGGGACTCAGGATGGTGTCCACGAAATTATATTTTCGTCTACTCCTTTTCACTTACTTTTCCTGAAATGCTCATTCTTCTCATTATTTTGCAATGCCTTACAATGCAATGAGCCATTCAATGCCACGCCTTTTTTGGGTTAATTAATAAAACACAATGATAAATACTATCTAACGGTCGGTCCAGGCAAAGCACAGTTGTCTAGTGGCGTGCAAATTTAAGCCCTAGCTCAACAAAGCGGAGAGTAGGGGGGGTTAAGAGCGCCAGTGACTTGGACGGATTAAGCCACAATTCCCCGAGATGTTAGTCGGAACTTGTTTTGCTTGACCACCACACAAAAGGAGAATCTAACATATACTAAGTGACATATAAATCCGAACACCCAGTTTAAATGGTTTTATTTTAATAAAAGTTGGTGAATGTATTTATCTTACTGTAAATAACAAGTGAAAAAATTTTCAGCCTTATCAGTTGGACATTCCGGTTTTTATACTGCTTTTTTTTAATTCACTAACGCTCTAAAAATGAATATTTCAGCCGCAGTATAGAATCAACGTTGGCGGATTTTGGTTCCTGACATCCTTTACGATCGGTTACGATGCGTAGAGTACGGAGACCTGTACGATTTCGTCAACTTAGTGAGTTTCATAGGTGCCGTATAGTGGGACTTCGGGAAGCTGGACTTTCTTTTCGGGCAATTGCAGTTAGAGTGCAAAGAAGTGTAGACACTGTGGTTAGGTGTTGTCAGGCATGGCTTCGAGAAGGCCGTACGCAAAGAGCAAGGGGCGCTGGACGCCGCCGTAGAACAACAGACCGTGAAGATCGCCGCCTAAGATTATTGGCCTTAAGGGACCGTTTCTCCACTACCAGGTCCATTGCAAATGAATGGTTTGCAGAACACGGAAGACCTACTAGCATGCGAAGTGTTTACCGACGAATGAGAAGTTTTGGCTTGTTTTCATACCGGCCACACTGGGTCCTCCCTTTAACTCGAGAACACCGACGTAATCGCCTTGAGTGGTGCAGACAACGGTCACTCTGGGATCAGGAATGGAACAGTATTGTCTTTAGTGACGAGTCTCGATTTTGTTTAGGCATGCACGATGGTCGTGCCAGGGTTAGAAGGCGACGCGGTGAAAGGAAGAATTCACAGTTTTTTGTTGAAAGACATGTTCATCACACTGTTGGAGTTATGGTTTGGGGTGCTATAGCTTATGGTTCCAGGTCACCTTTAATCTTCATCAGAGGTAACATGAACGCGCAGCGTTATATCCACGAAGTTCTAGAACCCCATCTGTTACCCTATCTTGACACCCTGGCAGATCCAGCTTTCCAACAAGATAATGCCCGACAACATGTTGTAAGAGTCACAATAGACTTCTTTCAACATAATGATGTCACATTGTTACCATGGCCTCCAAGATCTCCCGACTTATCCCCAATTGAGCACGTGTGGGAAATGATGGGTAGGAGATTGCTCAATTTGCAACGTCCTCCTCAGACTCTAGAAGCACTTCGAGAGGAGTTGGTGGTTGCCTGGAATGAGATACCACAGGAGGACATCGACCCCCTGATCAGAAGCATGCCTAGGCGCGTTGGAGAATCTCGTAGCACATCAGGGTGCATCAACACATTATTAAAGGCCAAAGGGCTCTAAAGCAGTACAATCATTTTGAAATGTTTATCATTTACTTATTATGCTTCATTAAGTACTTACTTACTAAAAAATTTTATTAAAATAAAACCATTTAAACTGGGTGTTCGGATTTATATGTCACTTAGTACAGATGAGGAAATTTAAGTAGCAGTACACACAGAGAGAGCCAAATAAAACAAGATATTAAATGAATCACAATATATTGATTTATAAAAAATTGGAGTGCGAGTAATAAAAAAAAGAAAGGAAGTTATAAATCTAAAATACAACCTGAGAAAATTATTTTTCGAGATAACCCCGCGAAACGCGAAACTTATCTGTAGGTCTTCTTTGTCAGGCGCGGCCGAGATGTCCTCAACTCTGGTCAAAAAGTGGCCAGTAGTGGGTACATTACGGGGCAGGGGCTGCTTGCCTCGTTGCCAAAAATTATGGTAGTAAAAAAACCCTGTTCACATCAAGTTTTTTTTTCAAGAGGACGGCGTCCATCCACCAATTTGCAAAACTGCAACAAGATGCAACCAACTGGAGGAGAAAGGATGATGATTATCTTCTGTTTCTATTGACGCTGAGGGTCAAAATCGCATAAAAAATGGAAGACGTAGCACCCAAACCAAAATGACTAAACTTAAGTTACACAAAAAAGGGTGCTAGTCCATGAATTGGCGCTTGGGGCCTAATATCCCAGGGTACGAAAAATGACGAAACGACCCCTGCACCACGACCTCAACTTCAAGAGAAAAGCGAATTACGCAGAACACGTAAGTAACGTTCTAGAAGAAAGTATCTTGAGTGGCCTTGAAGAAGATATGTTTTATAGGAAACCAACTAACGGAGATAAACTACAGAGTTAAAAGAAAATCATTGAAAAGGGTATGGCCTAAGAATGGGCACTCTATTATCAATGAAGAGAAATTCAAATTACGGATAAGTGATAAATAGTAAAAAAAAAGATACGTGATTTTGGCACGTGACGCCAAAACGATCAGGAGTTCCAACTACCGGCACTCGCTTTCAGATGGACTGCATAAGTTAAGCGACACCCCCCCCCCCCACCCTGCTCTTTAATTTTCAAAAAACTACTAAGTACTAATTTTTTAACTCTTCCTTCCAAAATACTAATTTTTATCGGTTTTTTATTGCTCCGAGTTGTGGATACCACCTGGGGATCAGATAGCAGAACCCTTTTCTACTTACATTATTCCTAATGCCGTCATAAAAAAATTCTATAAGTTTAATGGTTTGCAAGAAATATGATTCAATCATATACTAAGTGACATATAAATCCGAACACCCAGTTTAAATGGTTTTATTTTAATAAAATTTTGTATAAGTACTTAATGAAGCATAATAAGTAAATGATAAAAATTTCAAAATGACTGCACTGCTTTAAAGCCCTTTGACCTTTAATAATGTGTGGATGCACCCTGATGTGCTACGCATTCTCCAACGCGCCTAGGCATGCTTCTGATCAGGTGCTCAATGTCCTCCTGTGGTATCTCATTCCAGGCAACCACCAACTCCTCTCGCAGTGCTTCTAGAGTCTGAGGAGGACGTTGCAAATTGAGCAATCTCCTACCCATCATATCCCACACGTGCTCAATTGGGGATAAGTCGGGAGATCTTGGTGGCCATGGTAACAATGTGACATCATTATGTTGGAAGACGTCTATTGTGACATTGCAACATGTGGTCGGGCATTATCTTGTTGGAAAGTTGGATCTGCCAGTTTGTCAAGATAGGGTAAAAGATGGGGTTCTAGAACTTCGTGGATATAACGCTGCGCGTTCATGTTAGCTCTGATGAAGATTAAAGGTGATCTGGAACCATAAGCTATAGCACCCGAAACCATAACTCCAACAGTGTGATGAACATGTCTTTCAACAGAAAACTGTGGATTCCTCCTTTCACCACGTCGCATTCTAACCCTGGCACGACCATCGTGCATGCCTGAACAAAATCGAGACTCGTCACTAAAGACAATACTGTTCCATTCCTGATCCCAGAGTGACCGTTGTCTGCACCACTCAAGGCGATTACGTCGGTGTTCTCGAGTTAAACGGAGGACCCAGTGTGGCCGGTATGAAAACAAGCCAAAACTTCTCATTCGTCGGTAAACACTTCGCATGCCAATAGGTCTTCCGTGTTCTGCAAACCATTCATTTGCAATGGACCTGGTAGTGGAGAAACGGTCCCTTAAGGCCAATAATCTTAGGCGGCGATCTTCACGATCTGTTGTTCTACGGCGGCGTCCAGTGCCCCTTGTTCTTTGCGTACGGCCGTCTCGAAGCCATGCCTTACAACACCTAACCACAGTGTCTACACTTTTTTGCACTCTGACTGCAATTGCCCGAAAAGAAAGTCCAGCTTCCCGAAGTCCCACTATACGGCCCCTATCAAACTCACTAAGTTGACGAAATCGTACAGGTCTCCGTACTCTAGGCATCGTAACCGATCGTAAAGGATGTCAAGAACCAAAATCCGCCAACGTTGATTCTTTACTGCGGCTGAAATATTCATTTTTAGAGCGTTAGTGAATTAAAAAAAAGCAGTATAAAAACCGGAATGTCCAACTGATTAGGCTGAAAATTTTTTCACTTGTTATTTACAGTAAGATAAATACATTCATCAACTTTTATTAAAATAAAACCATTTAAACTGGGTGTTCGGATTTATATTTCACTTAGTATATTTTTTGTAGCTTAATTACAGAAAATTACACTTGAACTTATTAACATAGCGATAAAAGAATTCTTTTCATGGATTTGGGTATTGTAGCATTTTGTTTTTTATTTGATATCGTTAATACACGAATCAAAAGATGGGTCATAAAATATAGGTTTCCTTATTTAAACCGGATGGTTTATATAGAATTTCTTCATTTTACACTTTGCTACTTCAATACCACCTTACGAATTCCAGAACTCGTTTAAACTTAGAAATGTAAGGAAAACTCAGATAAGTATTCCAGAAACGTACAACTTTAACTATTCCACATTATCGTTCATTATTAGAACAGTTTCTGTACAACAAAAGATTTGTAGCGACGATTATTAATTCATTAATCATCAAGGCTGCGGTATATATTTAGATCAGGAATACATATTTGGTAATGACAAAGTCTAAGAATACCTTTTTCGATTATTTCAGTAGCGTGACGTCAAGAATAAATTGTTAAAGTTGAAGTTTCTTTTTGGTAAATCTGAAAATTGCAATACTTGAAAATAGTTTAGACTAACTGACATGTGCCCACTTCGCTGAGCCTCAAACATTTTTCCTTTCGTTAAAATTATCTTGAGTAGTTCTTATTGTTAGAACTGAGTCTTTAGGACTTACTTTGTTTATTTTATTTCTTGTTGGGTGCTAGTATGTATTGAACGAGATTGTTAATTGTTTAGGACTCTGTGTACCTATATTACGATTGTCTGATAGCAATTCGTTTACCTGAATTCCAACGCGAAATAATCCAACGTAACTGCCCAAGAGAACTCCTTTCCCAAGTCAGTGCCCACCAGAGGGAGTTATTATTATTAAATGAAACTGGAAACTACATCCTTTTGATCCATATTAGCAAATCCGTCGGAATCATGAGATCCGCGGAATATGAGCAAGCTGTTCCACTGCTTGCCCCGTGAGGATGACTATATAGGATGTCCTGAAAGTTGGGACTTTCCTTTTCAGAGATGTTACAATACCAAAGCTAATTTGCGCCGAAAACTTACAGAAATTGAACAAGTATTCTCACTATACTCACAATACTCAACTAGTGACCTATCACGCTGTTGGATTTGAAAACACGACTTTGTTTACCTCTTCATAAATTTGCAACATTTTGGGCTGTATAGGTCTTCAACCGTGTTCAACTTGACGGCTTTTGCATACTATAAACAAACGTGTGCAGCTCTGATGGCAAGAAACATCGAGGATGACGACGATGTTCTGAGTACACTCGCGGAGTATCAATAGGATCTTGAATCTGCTCATATCAAATCGAGAACTACGTTACTGCTCTAGCAATGTGCAAATTCCTGTTTTTCCAAATGCGGTTTGTTTATAAAGTAGGTTAACCTAGACACCTATTACCTCGGTTATCTTAAAGCTTTGGTATACAGGGTGACTTTGAAGTTGAGTCATTAATTTTCAGATAATGATTGTAGAAGGAAGATAAACCAAAATATGTGTGTAAAAATAAAAATAAAAATTAAAAAAAAAATTTACCTTGTTTTATAAAGTATCCTCCCGACAAGTATTTCAGTGCGGACCTGTATTTGATCGTGAGGTCTTGGAGCACCGGCATGCCGTCCCCTGTGAGGTCTTAAGTCACCTGATTCACTAGCCCGTTGTACTACATTAACAAAGGCACGAGGGGTTGGTTGCACTCGATTGAGAAACCGATCCGCATAAACATGTGCCATTTTTTATTTCGTTTGAGCCACGCAACAGACACCACTATTCACTCACGCGTTAGCGACTGACACTGACTGTATACAACTGAATAAAATAATTGTAAAAACATCGTTCCAAATTCTTTCACTTTTTTGTTTCCGATGCGATGAACCGATAAGGCGGATTATATCCGTTGTTGCCAGACACGAGCACATAATATTATTATTGAGAGAGGGCGGTACTCAAACTTCCAAAGGGCTATAACTTTGTTACTTTAATTTTACCAGAAAAATGGTAAAGGCAAAAAACATTTCTTTTGATCAGATCTACTCACTGTTAAAATAAATGACTCAACTTCGAAGATGTTACCAAAAAAAATTCTCTGTAAAGTCCCAACTTTGAGTATTGCCTGCAACTCTTTAATCAATAGCCATCGAGTGTGTGTGCCGTTTCGACGTTATCGCATCAAAAAATATTAACCACAATCGAATATGAATGAACGAACAGCCTATGTCACTCAGGAATAATTTAGCTTTCCACTGGTGAAAGGTGGTAAAATCTACAAATATATTTCGAATTTTTTTTTTTGAGGTGGGGTAGGATATACCTCCGTTTTTGGCGTATGTAAAACTTATTATGCTTCTAATCCTAGTAATCCCGCGCACTTATTAGGCATATTACACACAGACATTTCTTCGTCCAGTTGCCTTTAGCATTTAGAATGACAAATATTTTCAATATCCGCGCTGACCGCTGTGAAGATAGAAGAAACTTGTCGCGAGCTGGCCGCTGCCGTTGGCAAGATTTGCTCATCACAACTGTGATCGTACCGTTGTCGGATGGTCGGTAGGACACAGCAAAAATTTCTAGTCGAAACGTTGTCAAATGGGTGCGCAATGGAAACTAATTGTATGGGTCTATTTGGCTGACTTGATACATTATATTTTTTGTCATATATATTCGTAATTATTTGTGCACAACATGATCTTTTATGAGCTTACGACAGCGTTGCGTGTGAAGTGCAGAGTCAACCCAATTGACTCTATTTTTCAATCCTCGCTCCGAATCTTCATTCATTATTTTTTCTTCTAGTATTTGATTTGCCTGGTTTCTCGATGACCAGGCTCGCAGAGACAAATTTTCTTCTTCAAAGGCCCTTGTATATTAAGGAAGTGTTCGTCTGTATAGCAGAGATAACAAAAAATGTCGCATTGTATTCAAAGGCACAGTTTCTCTTTCAGTTGTAAAGAAAGCATGTGATCCAAACACTTTCTTTGGTTACTTAGTGCCGTTTGAAATGCATTATTTATGTAAAACTGGACGTTCTCACAGATTCTAGCTGTGTATTATCCGATCATTTATATTTTATTTCCCAGCAAAAAGTATATCGCTATAGAAAATATATCAGCCGTTATATCATGGAAATATTCGCAAGGAAAAATGCGATTAAAGTTGAATGAATGTATTCAGGGCAGACATTGCTGTAAATATGTCAGAATTAACATTTTTCACACAATAAAGTATTTTTTACTACTAACCTAAAATCGCTATTCATATAAGAAAAAATACCTTAATAAATATAATGTATGTATGTATGCATTTATGAACAGTTTATTTTAGTTGTTAAGCACAAACTTGTCACTGCTATTAAACTCTATCCATTTTTAATATACTAAGTGACATATAAATCCGAACACCCAGTTTAAATGGTTTTATTTTAATAAAATTTTGTATAAGTACTTAATGAAGCATATTAAGTAAATGATAAAAATTTCAAAATGATTGCACTGCTTTAAAGCCCTTTGACCTTTAATAATGTGTGGATGCACCCTGATGTGCTACGCATTCTCCAACGCGCCTAGGCATGCTTCTGATCAGGTGGTCAATGTCCTCCTGTGGTATCTCATTCCAGGCAATCACTAACTCTTCTCGAAGTGCTTCTAGAGTCTGAGGAGGACGTTGCAAATTGAGCAATCTCCTACCCATCATATCCCACACGTGCTCAATTGGGGATAAGTCGGGAGATCTCGGTGGCCATGGTAACAATGTGACATCATTATGTTGAAAGAAGTCTATTGTGACTCTTGCAACATGTGGTCGGGCATTATCTTGTTGGAAAGTTGGATCTGCCAGGGTGTCAAGATAGGGTAAAAGATGGGGTTCTAGAACTTCGTGGATATAACGCTGCGCGTTCATGTTACATCTGATGAAGATTAAAGGTGACCTGGAACCATAAGCTATAGCACCCCAAACCATAACTCCAACAGTGTGATGAACATGTCTTTCAACAAAAAACTGTGGATTCCTCCTTTCACCACGTCGCCTTCTAACCCTGGCACGACCATCGTGCATGCCTAAACAAAATCGAGACTCGTCACTAAAGACAATACTGTTCCATTCCTGATCCCAGAGTGACCGTTGTCTGCACCACTCAAGGCGATTACGTCGGTGTTCTCGAGTTAAAGGGAGGACCCAGTGTGGCCGGTATGAAAACAAGCCAAAACTTCTCATTCGTCGGTAAACACTTCCCATGCCAATAGGTCTTCCGTGTTCTGCAAACCATTCATTTGCAATCGACCTGGTAGTGGAGAAACGGTCCCTTAAGGCCAATAATATTTAGGCTGCGATCTTCACGGTCTGTTGTTCTACGGCGGCGTCCAGTGCCCCTTGCGTACGGCCTTCTCGAAGCCATGCCTGACAACATCTAACCACAGTGTCTACACTTCTTTGCACTCTAACTGCAATTGCCCGAAAAGAAAGTCCAGCTTCCCGAAGTCCCACTATACGGCCCCTATCAAACTCACTAAGTTGACGAAATCGTACAGGTCTCCGTACTCTAGGCATCGTAACCGATCGTAAAGGATGTCAAGAACCAAAATCCGCCAACGTTGATTCTTTACTGCGGCTGAAATATTCATTTTTAGAGCCTTAGTGAATTAAAAAAAAAACAGTATAAAAACCGGAATGTCCAACTGATAAGGCTGAACATTTTTTTCGCTTGTTATTTACAGTAAGATAAATACATTCACCAACTTTTATTAAAATAAAACCATTTAAACTGGGTGTTCGGATTTATATGTCACTTAGCATATTATTAATAACACTGTCTCATAAAAGAATAAATGTGGAGATCTGTGAGACAGTCCATGATTTTATCGCTGAATCCGAAATCTGTATCAGAAAAGTTCCTAGTCGTCCAACATTTACCTCCGGGGCCAAAAACTACCCAATCAAGTTTCGCATGCCAGATGCTGGATCATGATATTCCCACGTATTTTTCGACGTCGAATCCGAATTTCTGGTCAAAAAGGTCTCTGGAGTTTACGACCGGGCCCAAAAACTACCCCTAAGAGGGTTGAAAATTAAGTTTCGGATGCCAGATGCTGTAGCATAGTATCCCCATATATTTTCCAAAATGGTTACACCCCTGGAAATCACCCCCGCGACCAACAACTGCCCCTAAAAAGGGGTGCAAATCGAATGCCAGATGCTGAGTTGTCAACTCGGTAGATACTGGTATACCTATCACAATGAGTTTCTAGCTTTTATGGATTTTCAATTTCGATACATACCATACAGTATTTCACGTATGTATAAGGAGGTGGCTCCTTTTTAACCTCCAATTCGCATTCATCGTTGAAGCATACATAGGAATACCAAGGTCGACATCAGAAAGTCAATTCTCTCACTTTTTTTATTGCAATCCTTGGACCGAATTCCAGGGGTGGAAAAATTTTGTGGATTCAGATTCAGCGACGCAGAATACATAGGAATATCCGGCATCTGCAACTCAGTTTTCACTCTGTCAGGAGTTGTTTTTTGTGCCGGGGATGAACTCTAAGAATATAGGGATCTTTTCGGATTCAGCATCAAAAGATACACAGAAATTCCAATTACTTTTCCGATCCCGGATTCGGATTTAGCGTCGAAAAATATATAGGACTCCCAGGCTTTGTCATTATTGTTTAAGTAGATTCAGCCTATTTTATAACTCAAATTGTTGCTGTGATACTTATTTATCCTGTTATTTCTACAGCTTGAAGATTTTTGTTATATTGAAAAATTTGAACATGAGCGGGAAACGAATGACGTGTTGATTTACGAAGCATCTTCTACTTTTATCGGACTCCATCATGTAGCGCCAGCCTCTCTCTGCTACTCACTGTTCTGTGATTTTGACATTGCGTCATCTTTATCCGACAGTGTTGCCGGACATCAAGAAAATAATCAAATATGCTATACTTCAAAGTCCCATCATTACGAGAAAATGTGGTTATAGGGTGAGTTTCAAATTTGGTCGTCATGTTTACGAGAAAGAAGCGCGGTACGTGTGCGATATGTATGTTAGAAAGGGATAGAAGCACCGCGTTGCGTAGCAACCCGAGCATAAGGTCACGGTCCTAACCTACATAAGGTCATTCATTGTCTTCGCATATAAAAGTGCTGGGCCAATAATGGCATACTTCTCCACTAAGGCGTGTAATGTACTATTTTTTTCAATCATGCGATCTCTAGTGTCGGTCAAGTTCAAACTGCATTTATGAACATTGATCACTTAACAGTAAGGACAGGCCAGTAAAAAAATCCCCTATATGACTCGTCAAAAACCTATTTTTTCTTTTTCGACAAATAATCCAGTCAACATATAATTCAGGTTAGCAAAAATTCTCAAAAAGCTGAATATTGCTACAGAAAGTGTTTAAATACTTTTATTTCAAGGCCACCTTTTGAGAGATTTTGTGATACGTCAAGTTAATATTCTGCTTATATGCGGCGTGTATTTTGCTTACTGTTGATCGTTGAATAGCAGTCAATGTATGGAAGCATTGATATATGCAACACAAACTAAAATACGTATCACTTATTCACGGTATGTCTAGAATACATGCTAGTGATTTTTTTAAAAACCATGTAAAAAATGTACGTACAAAATTCATAGCTCCTTAATTTTTTATAGCTTTACGTTGCGCTTATGGATGGCAAATAAAATAAAACATGAAAGTGATTAATTAAATGTATGCATTTTCCTTTGTGAACATCAAAGAAAATGCACCGCAAGATCTAAGTAAAGTTTTTCGTATAAGGTACCCTGGCGCATCTACGTCGTAACACTGCACTAATGGGCTAATAAAAACAAAACAATCAAGCCGTACACTGGATGCAGCTAGCAGACTTCTGTTCCACAAAAGTGTATGGAAAATTATTAGTAGGGTCAAACCAGCATCTTTTTCCGCCCGTGCCACAGTGGTAAGAACAGCCCAGGGATGCTGGCGACGTACCATCTCACTTTTTGTTGAAAATCTTCACTTTTCTCACAATTTTTGATCTTGCTGTACATATTGTACTTTATGAACGTTTCTAGAGCTGCTGCTCTCCTTTTTCAAGTCCAGAATGATTCAATAAAGATAGCATTTTTTATGAAAACTGAATAGGGCTAGACCTATGCCCCAGCGTTCGTTAACACAGAAAGTATGTTTTGGATTTGCGGAAATCGGAATCGAGGTGAATCGGAATCAAAACGAATGGTGAACAAATCGAAGGAATCGGTTCATAGACCAGAATCGGAATAATGGATTGTTAGACTTATCGCGGTATAGTGTGAGAAATATTGTTAGAAGATATAACGTAACCGGTTCAGTTTATATTAAGCCACGATATGTGAAAAAAAGTAATATCACAAATGCCGACCGAAGAGCATTAAGAAGAATAATCTTGAAAAACGGGCGTGCCAATTATTTACAATTAAGTGCTCTGTGGAGTGACGCTGTTGGAAGGAGAATTTCGAGGTCCACAACTCAAAGAGAGGCCCACAAACTGGGATTTAGCACTTGCAAGGTAAGTTTTCTTATAAAAAAAGTGAAGTAAAAACCCTAAAGTTGCACAACTTGTTTATAGGCCAAAGAAAAGCCACTATTAACTCCACTGCAAAAGAAAAATCGGCTTAGATGGGCTAAAGAACATAGACAATGGACACCTCAACAATGGTGTGCAATACAATGAAGTGATGAGGCCGATTCGAACTTTGTGTTGGTGACAGTCGCAGTAGAGTTATTCGCAAAAAAAATGAAGCATTCCATGTTGACTGTTTGAGGAGAAAAGTGAAATTTCCAGCATCCATTATGGTCTGGGACAGCATGTCATCAAAAGGAGTAGGAAAACTTCATTTTATTGATGGAAATGTGGATACAAACAAATATTTCGCAATTTTAGAAGAATCGCTTTTACCAGTGATGGAAGAATGTTTGACATCCGGCCAAGATTTTGTGTTTCAGCAAGATGGTGCAAAGTGCTATACCTCAAAAAGGCTATAAAATGGATGGAAGAAAATAATGTACCAATTTTGAAATGGGTTTCTAGCAGTCCAGATCTGTCACCTATTGAAACTTTGTGGCACGAGATGAAAAAGGTTCTACGACAACATCCTGCTCGTACAATCACCGAACTGAGACAAAAGCTTCAAGAAATATGGGATTGTTTTACACCAAATTTTTGGCAAAACTTGGTTAACACTATGCTCCAAAGAATTTCAGCCGTAATAAAAAATAAAGGTGATGTTAGACAATGGTAATCTTTCAATTGTTGTTTTGTTAACTTCGCGCATGTATTCGCACATTGTTTATTTGTTCAGATGTTCTATTAGTTATAGGTCAAATATGTATTTTTTACGACTAGAGTGTATCTAAAATGTTTTTGAGAAAATAAATTGTTTTAGAAGTAAATAGTTTCGTCATGTTTAGTTTATAAAGGCATATTTTGGTACAAATCTTGAAGTGGGAAGGGGCTCGTATATATTGAGCCATGGAAATTCTGGCATAAATTAAAATACTCTTATGACACATTTTCATTGTTTACATCTATATTTTTCCTGTTAGTAGTAGCATCATTTATTTATGTATCTTATATCGTTAGTGTATGAGCATTCCTTATTTAATCCGGTTTGTGTGAAAAAATTGTCTCTTGAAATGTTTTAGCTTTGTGCTTGCTATTACCTGCCTTTTTGTTGTAATTGTTACACTGAAAGTTACCACCAGACACATTGTATATGTAAATTGTGAATTTTAGTTCTTAAAAAGGGCTTTAAAAGTGGAAGAATAGCCTATGGCAAAGCTTCGCCCTAATAAAGCCCTATTAAAATTATTATTATGATTAAAGCTGAGACGCCCTCTAATGGATCATTTTTGCATAGAGATAAATCATGTACAATCGACTTATTTTCAGTCTAAAAGTACGTGGTCTTCTATGGCCGCGGAATATTGGGACACCCTGTATAGTTGGATATAGTCAAATATGAGACACTAACTTCTTCAAAGTAGATTCTTAATTATTGTGGAGAGGACAAATATAGCTGTGACAAATTCTCATAGTTGACGCTACGGTATCTCATTTCATCTCGGATAATTTTTCGCGAATATACAAGTAGGTTAGCTACCTTCAGGTAGAATCCGTTAGTCAATGATTACACCCAAAGACCATCTACTGTAAACTATAAAACTATAGAAAGCCTTCCTTCTTATTAATTAACCTGTCGGGCACACCTAATAGATATACAGGGTGACTTTGAAGTTGAGTCATTAATTTTCAGATAATGATTGTAGAAGGAAGATAAACCAAAATATGTGTGTAAAAATAAAAAAAAATTAAAAAAAAATGTTACCTTGTTTTATAAAGTATCCTCCCGACAAGTATTTCAGTGCGGACCTGTGCGCCCAAAAGCATGTCACAAAAACTGTTCGAAATGATTTCCGTTTTGCTCGACGCACAGCTGGGCGCGTCTTAGCCATGTCTCTTTACAAGCACGCAATAAAATCACTGGTTGATTTCTGATCACTGTACTCATTTCCTCAATTCGAGCACGTAATTCTTCGCGTGTATTAACCGGTGTTTTATACACTAGAGTTTTTAGCCAACCCCACAAACAAAAGTCTAAAGGATTTAAGTCCGGAGACCTTGGCGGCCAAGGTACAAAACCGCCACGGCCGATCCAACGATTATTAAATTGTCTATTTAAAAATTCACGCACATTTCTTGCATAATGGGGTGGTGCCCCATCTTGTAAAAACCACATGTTTTGTCTAATATTTAAAGGCACATCTTCCAGTAAACCAGGCAAATTGTGTTGCAAGAAATCAAAATAATTTTCACCAGTTAAGCGATTTGGTAATTCAAAAGGCCCCACTAAAATTCCATTAACAATTCCCGCCCACAGGTTGATTGGTTCAAATCGCTGTTGAAAATTGGTTTCCCTTATTTCATGGGGATTTTCAATAGCCCAAACGTGAGAATTACGTGAATTAATAATTCCGTTTCTAGTAAAGAGGGCTTCATCACTCACTAAAATTTGATTTAAAAAATTGTAATCATTTTGATGTTTATTTAAAAGCCAATTGCAAAAGTCAACCCTTTGTTCATGATCTTCCGGTTGTAAGGCCTGCACTTTTTGTATGTGAAACGGATAGAACTGATTTTCACGTAGAGTTTTCCAAGTTTTATACTGACTAATCGCCAATTGAGTTGAGATTTGTCGGTTGCTTACTGTTGGATCATCACTTACTAATTCTAAAATTTGTTCTTCTAGTTCTATTTGATCGTGTGGTCTTGGAGCACCGGCATGATCTCCTCTGTGAGGTCTTAAGTCACCTGATTCACGAGCTCTTTGCACTACATTAACAAAGGCACGAGGGGTTGGTTGCACTCGATTGGGAAACCGATCCGCATAGATCCGTGATGCCGCGGCAGCATTTTGTAAAGACTCCCCGTAAATAAGAACCATGTCCACAAGTTCAGCATTTTCGTAAACATGTGCCATTTTTGATTTGAGCCTCGCAACAGACACGATTATTCACTTACGCGTTATCGACTACCGACTGATACTGACTGTATACAACTGAAGAAAATAATTGTAAAAAGATCGTTCCAAATTCTTTCGCTTTTTTGTTTCCGATGCGATGAACGGATAAGGCGGATTATATCTGTTGTTGCCAAACACGAGAACATAATATCATTATTGAGACAGGGCGGTACTCAAACTTCCAAAGGGCTATAACTTTGTTACTTTAATTTTATCAGAAAAATGGTAAAGGAAAAAAACATTTCTTTTGATCAGATCTACTCACTGTTAAAATAAATGACTCAACTTCGAAGTCACCCTGTATATACGCAAAAAGGAGGAAAGTGGATTCGAGCAGAAAATAGGATAGGTAACCCGAGCGATACGTATTTCTGCTGGTTGGCTTCATCAGGCCCGAAATGAATGCATATATGAAACTACAAAAGTAGATACACATGCCCACACATCCGGATACGGGTGTAACCTGAAGAAACGAAGTTGGAGGGGAAAAAAAACGACACACGAAGTCCACAACAAGAGCCAACCTACACATTGTAGTATAAAATGGCTATACGACCTCGAATTTTCAAGGAGACGTCTAACCACAACCACGCGGCCGGTTATAGCCACTTGCTGTGGTACTTCAAGCCCAAAGGATCTACAAAGAAAATATGATCATGCGGAGAAAGGTATATAACAACAAGTAGGAAAATAATGGACAAAATCCGCAAAAAGGAGGAAAGTGGGTTCGAGCAGAAAATAGGATAGGTAACCCGAGCGATACGTATTTCTGCTGGTTGGCTTCATCAGGCCCGAAATGAATGCACATATGAAACTACAAAAGTAGATACACATGCCCACACATCCGGATACGGGTGTAACCTGAGGAAACGAAGTTGGAGGGAAAAAAAAACGACACACGAAGTCCACAACAGATTTTGCCCATTATTTTCCTACTTGTTGTTATATACCTTTCTCCGCATGATCATATTCTCTTTATATATATATATGTGAGAAAATTATCATTTTCCTAGGGAAAATCAAACACTTCATAACTTGTATCACATGTATTCACTCCAGCATCTGTTACAAGACTGACTATGACTAACCACCTTGCCCACAAAAACACATCGCAGCACATCGGAATATTTACGGTCGCCAGAAGTAAACAAAACATATTCAATAGACAAAACATATTCGATGGCGTAGCGTAGCGATTCAGCGAAAGGCTCACATATATATACTTCATTGGCCGCATTCAGTAATGATTTTCTCACACAGCAAATATCACTGATTTTATACACATGCATCAAATCTGCAAAAGTAACGCATTTGCGCATCTCGAAGTCCGTCGAAGATTTTCCGTCAGTGACCCAATCATTCATAGTCCGTAAACTCTGTGTTCCGCGAGGGAGATGTTTATCAAGTGCTCCGTATAAAATCCCTCGTTAAAATTTCGGCGTGCAGCTGAGGAATCTGTAAATATTTACAATCGATCATGCGGAAAGACTAAACAGAACTACTGCGAGCTTACGATTACATCTTATATGTAGTTACGTAGCAAATAGAATTTTTCTCACACTTTACTTTCAAGACTTCTAGAAGCGGATATGCTAACATCAATCAAACATTTTCCAATGTAAAATATTTTAGTTTCAGCTCAGTCAGAAAACTAGATAGCAAGTCACAGCATCTGCTATAATAAATAATGGTTTAAAAAAACACGCTTTTATAGCTAACCGAACAAAAAAATAGAACATAAATTTTAGTTACAAAGAAATTAAAGTAGTGGATGGTCGAACAATCAATCATAATTAATTACCTCAAAATAAAATTATAATAAAATTTAAGTTATTAACATCACAATTCAGAGTAAAAAGCGTACAGAAAAATAAAAGGAATCCGACCCTAGACTTTTGAGTTCAATTTTGAGGATTATTTTGTAAAATGTTGGTGGAACCAAGTTGATAACCCTTGAAATTTTGACTGAATTTCACACGTATTATATATTTCTTTCTCAGCGACTCAATATTGTGTTGAAATCTTTTGGACACTAGTATTATAATATCATTAACGATTATCTCAGAAATTTACTCATAAAATATCGTTGGACCCTCGTAGAGAGCAGGTTCTGCATTGTAGTTCTGCCCATTTGCAACCAGCGCGCTACCTTGTGGTTTATATACATACTAGTCGTACTTATATGAATATGTGTTTTCCTATCAAGATACCTTCTTTACCTATCGAGATACCCTTTTTCGTATCAAGATATCTTGTTTTAAAAATTTGCGTGTACAGAAGTGCATACGCGTCCAGCGCCATTTTGATTTTTGGCTTCCCGTTGTGGTTTTGTTTGTATGTGAGTCGTTTCGTTGGTAATAATTTCCAGATTATGGGATTTTAGACACCCAAGCACCGGTTTGTGGAGTAATACCCTTTTATTTTGTACCTTGCGTTTAGTTGCTTTGGTTTGGGTGCTACCCCGTCCATTTTCTAATGGGATTTTAACCTTCAGCGGTAGGTTCTCTTTTGTCGGACCACGTCCATTAATGCATGTCCTGAAGAAGTGTGTTCGATATGTGCTTCCTTTTAGTGGAAGGGCAATGCGGAGAACCACCATTCACACTCCTCCAGCTTTGTTTTGTAGCTGCCTTGTAGCTGTTTCGCAGCCGATTTTGTTGGAATCCTGATGTGAACAGGGGTTTTCTATACCGTAAATTTTGGAAAACGAGTCACCTTGTGACGTTCCTCACGTCACTGCTCACTACTGACCACCGGTTTTTGACCTGAGCGTTTGTGAGCTGAGGACATCTCAGCTACGCCTAGAGCTGTCACTGAAAGAAGACCATAATCCAGATAAGTTTAAGTTTAAGCGTTAAAATATTTGTTAAGCCTATATTTGTAAAGCCTTCGTACGTGTACAATGGTAAACGTCTTTTAACTTGCACTCCAGTGGTGGAGCATATGTGCCTTGTGTTGACAATATATTGTGATTTTTTTTAAATATCTTGTTTTATTTGGCTCTCTGTATACAGTTAATTAGGTTTCGACATTGCTGTTAGTTTATTTTATTTTGTGTGGTGGTCAAGCAAAACAAGTTCCGACTAACATCTCGGGGATTTGCAAAAAGAAAACACATTTCCTCTTGTTTTAAAAAAAGGGGTGGGTAATTTCGTGTATGTTTCAACGCCAAGAGGCATCAAACAGGCTAACGGGACTTCCTTAGGAATCTACGATTCTGTAAATATTGGAGTGATATAATCTAAAAGTCTGTACAATATACCCTACTTCCCCCTATCTCAAAATGTCAAACAGGTGAATTTAACAAAGTTAATAATAGACGAGGAAAAACTCAACTCTGAAGCTATAGGTTTTAAAGCATGAAATATTGAATAAAACCTTTATTAAAAACATTTACATTCGGTATTTTATAACTGTATGTACCACTTCCCTGCTTTTTTTATTGGCGTGGGTAGCAAAACGAATCTAAATGCTTTTATCGTT
Organism: Acanthoscelides obtectus; assembly: GCA_963669975.1. Lineage (NCBI taxonomy): Eukaryota > Metazoa > Arthropoda > Insecta > Coleoptera > Chrysomelidae > Acanthoscelides > Acanthoscelides obtectus. Next base: position 119,923,223 of record CAVLJG010000001.1, on the reverse strand, counting down.
TTTTTAAATGGTGAATGCACCCGCTACTGTACGCTATGCACATTCACCACTTTTAACGTTGTGTTTCCGATGTATACTAAGTGACATAAAATGCATCATCCAGAATTATTTATTTAATTTTGCTAAAAACTTGTAAACCTTATTTTCTATCATGGATGTATACGCTGATAAAATGTCGAAGGCACTCCAAGCCGTACTTCTTTTGTAAACAATATAAACATTACTTATTATTCAGAGATTTTTCTGTGTTGATTCCATTTGTTTCATTGTTGTTTTTGTACAATGTTTGAAAAAGTGCGAAATATGCCATTTTCGACCCAGAAAAACAATATGACAAAACGAAACTTTTAATGTCGATGCCTTCTAAATATTCTTTAAACACACATTCACAAAATCCCAAAGCATTTCTGGAAGTGTTGATATTGTCACCTTCATTTTTTAGTTGTTAACCAAGCTCGGTGTACATTCTGCGTGAGTGCGAGACAGATGCAGCAATATTGGCTATCAACTTTAGAAAAAAGTTCTCAAGAACCTTTTTTGTTGTGAAATTGGGGCGCAGTAACATGCAGACTCGTTAAAAGGGATCCTTTTTTAATAAGATTATACAAATAATCCGCATCAGAATATTTTCCCATCAGATGCGAAGATACTGCCTGGAGTAAAAGTAATTCCTGTAGTTTTACCATGAGCCACCAAAACGCTTGAAAAAACTATAATTCAGCGATCTTGAGAACGTTCCGATATTATCCTGTGTATTTACCTACCGACCTGTATTAAGAGTAGACTTTCTTCGAAAGTGTTAGGAAGAACAGGAGAATACCAATATGGGTTTAGAGCAGGAAGGGGAGTGGTGGACCAAATGTTTACGCTTAGAGAGATCCATGCTGCAAGTTATCAACATCAGAAAGATACGTATGCAGTATTTATAGACTTCAAAAAAGTATATGATGCAATCCGAAGATCGGCGGTATACCAAGCACTAAGAGGACTAGGAAATAGTGAAAAGATTATAAGGCTAAAGTTGACACTTCAGGAACCGGAAAATAGAATAAAAGTTAAAGGAAAATATTCTGAAAAGTTCAAGGTAAAAGTTCATCTATGTACTGGAAGATATAATCATAGCAGCAGATTTAAATAGGAATGGTTTATTATACAATAGAAAGCACCAATGTTTAGTGTTCGCAGATGACATTGCAATTGTTGCTAGAAGCAAAAGAGAATTGATACAAGTACTATAAACACTTGAAGAGATAGCAAACGAAAAGGGTCTCATAATAAATCAGAAAAAACTAGATATATGAGATGGACAGATGATTATTTTATGACAGGAGAAAGCCTAAAGGTAAAAACAGGCAGTGGCAAAATATATAATTTTGAAGAGATCGATCAATATGTCTATTTGGGATCAACATTCACAAGAAAACCGGGCACAAGGGAAGAAATCAAAGCAAGACTGGGGAAGGGAAATAGATGTTTATATAGCCTGAACCATCTCGTGAAAAGCAAGCTGATAAGTAATAAACTAAAAATTAAATTACATAAAACAGTAATAAGACCATCAATTACATTTACTTGTGAAACATGGATCTTGAGGAAGGCAGATATAAATACCATAGAAGTGTATGAAAGAAAGGTATTAAGGAAAATTTTTGAAGAGAAACAGAACAATGGGGTATGGGAAAGAAGAACAAACCAAGACCTTGCAGATATGTACATAGTCATGCCATAAGTTCTGTCCCTCGTTTTCAAACAAGTGTAGACCTGTTAATACTTGTCCGATTGTTTACATTGTGGTGTCAGTTGATTAAGCGCTTTTCGGGTAATTACATATACCTCAGTTTGTATTGATCTCTCGAAGCATAACGATGGAGTGGGGCAAGGCAGAGAACCGTATTGCAGTGATAGCTTTACATAAGTGTAATCACAGTGCTAGTCAGATTTTTGAACTCTTACGCGGCCTTCAAATATCGCGTAAATTTGTGTCTAGGACCATTCAGCGGTACAATGAGACGTCCTCTGTTGATGACAGGCCAAGAAGCGGAAGACCTCGTCAAGTAAGGACTGCAGCAGCCATCAAAGCCGTAAAAGCCAGGATTCAAAGGAATCCACTCCGGAAGCAGAAGATCCTATCCAGGGAAATGAAGATTCCTGTCCGGACGATGTCGCGCATCATTAAACAAGACCTAGGGCTAGGGGCTTACCGGAGACGTACGGGCCAGCGACTTACGGCCACCTTGCGACACATCAGGGCGACAAGATCCAAGAAGCTCTTGGAGAGGTACGCAGCTGGGGGATTCCGAAAGATTTTGTTCACGGATGAGAAAATCTTCACCATAGAAGAAAAATTCAACCGACAAAATGACAAAGTGTATGCAAGGAGTTCACAGGAAGCTTCGGAGATCATTCCGAGAGTTGAGAGAGGCCACCACCCTGCGTCAGTCATGGTTTGGTGGGGGGTGTCCTACGAAGGGGTCACTCAGCTCCATTTCTGTAAACAGGGCGTGAAAACAAAAGCGGCAAACTATCAGAGCAACATACTGGATCCTATCGTCAAGCCTTTAAGTGGTACATTGTTTGCCAACCAACACTGGGTCTACCAGCAGGATTCCGCCCCCGCTCACAAGGCTAAGAGTACGCAGCGCTGGCTGGAAAGCAATGTGCCAGAGTTCATTGCTGCGGAAGATTGGCCCTCAGGGAGTCCGGACCTCAATCCTTTAGACTACAAGTTGTGGGACCTGCTAGAGCAGTTGGCCTGCTCCAAAGCCCACCGTAATATCGAGTCCCTGAAAGCGGATTTGATCCGATCAGCGGCAGCTATTCCTTTGGAAGCTGTGCGTGCAGTGATAGATGAGTGGCCCGCGAGATTGAAGCAGTGTGTGAAGGCCAAGGGGGGACATTTTGAATAAAACTGTTTGATTATGAATTCTAAAAATGTTGTCGAATAAATAATATCTTTCATATAAATATATCTTATCTTGTTTCATTTTTATCATGAGATTATCATGGGACAGAACTTATGGCACGACTATGTATAAAGAATCAAGTATCACAGGATATATAAGAGCACAAAGGTTGAAATGGTTAGGGCATGTAGAAAGGATGGCAGAAAATAGGATTCCAAAAGTGATTGTTAAGAGAAGCATAGGAGGCAAGAAGAGGAGAGGGAGACTGGAGGAAAGATGGAAGAGAGAAGTAGAAGCTGATCTGAGAAGCTTAGGTGTACAAAACTGGAAATTCATGTGTCAAAATAAGAAGAAATGAAAATGAATTACAAATAAAGCCTTGGACCTTATACTCCTGTAGAGCTATGTATATATATATATATACACGGGTATATATATATATATATATATATATATATATATTTACCTATTTTCAAATGCTACTATTTTTAAGATGTTTCTATGTAGCTAGGCAAGTGTGTCTATGTGACGATACTAAGAGACACTTTAAAAATATAAATCTAAGTATCTATTAACATACTATTATGTTTTAGGCGAAATATAAAATATCAATAAAATGCAGAAGTTCTATCCAAACGTATTCTTACAAGGACGGTGCAGGATAATCAGTTCAGGCCACCCTGTTCATGTGATAGTTCCGCATTTTTGGTGAACTAGTTAGTAGGAATGATGATAAGAACGTAAACAATTATCAAACAACTATTTCATTTCATGCCCGAACAACAGTACGCTTTGTTGGGGTACAGATTGCCCAATTTTTTTTGATAACCAGTAGTTTGTCGAATGACCACCCTGTAACACCGTACATGCGGTAGCTTCTCATTTAGGTCGATAGACCATATCGTGTGAAAAATATGCAAATCGTGGGTTAAAATGATTATTTCAAATTCATTGTTAATGTGAATATTTTTTGTTTATTTATGGTATTTTCTTATATTTGCATTCCATGTACCCAACTGAATTGTTTACTTATATACATATTTTTTTGCGCTGTTCTGCTTCGTTTTGAAGTTGACTGGCAGTGATAAGGACATTTAGTATTATTCTTAAATAATTCATAATGCAAAGGACCCGAAGCAAACATAACCGGGGGGGGGTCAAAGTCAGTCCCTGGCGACTTTCCCTGCAGGAAGTGTGAGATTCTCCAGAAACGCGGAATACTCACTAAAACCGCTCAGTTGTTCACAACACTTCACACCAGGGTGCAATTGCAATTTTTCCTAGAAAAGATCAGCAACGTTGGTCTTTATCGGCAGGCATTGTTGATAATTATTTGATTGGGCCATATATTCTACCGTAACGGTTAACAGGACCTATTTACCGGCGTTTCTTGGAGGAAGTTCTTCCAGAACTTCTTGAAAATGTTAGATTGAACGTTCGACAGCAAATGTGGTTTCGTGAGTATTTGGCTCAGCGGTTTGGGCACCGTTGGATTGCCAGAGCTGGAGCAGTTTCTTGGCCTCCTAGATCACCCGATTTAACGATTTTTTCCTTTAGGGACATGTAAAGTCTTTGGTTTACGAAACTCCAGTAGAAACAGAGCAAGACTTTGGACGAATTACAGCAGCATTTGAAATCATTCAAAACGAGTATCGAATTTTTAGTCAAGTCAAAAGGCAAAAATTAAATGCATTAAATCCTATTTAGGAAATTCATCGTCTTTTTAAATTTTAACGCGTCTTAGGCCCGTAGCGCCGCAGTGACACTTTTCCGGATATGGGACCTTATACTCAAATCTTTTCTACTGTTACACTGAATAACCCCTAAAAGTTTTATCCGTTATCTCCTAAACACCCTGTATATCCTTGTCGGAAGAATATATAGTCTGAGCAGCATTTGTACCGCTTAGTCTGCATAAAATAGAGCTTTTAAATTATGGCACCCCACGTGAGGTGCCACAATTTTCGCAGATGCCAGAATTCAGGCTACAGAACCACACAAAATGTCTCAATTATAGGCATGCAGACACACATACACAGATATACAACTTACTGAATTTTTAATAAAATCAGCCGAAAGCCCCCCATAAAGTTTCTGCGGGTTTTTCTCTAATCTAAGGTGACAGTGTCTATTTCTATTTCTAAATTTCATAGGTATGTACAATTAAATCTGACGAAAACGCCCGATGAGAATTTAATATCCTATCAGGGTCGTGAACTAAATATCCTAATAACAAGCGATCATAACAGCGGTAACCTTCGACGTCCCACGAGAAATCTATAAAACTTGATGGTGAACGCCTGGCAGGACATTTACCCAGAAATCCAGATCCAGAAACACTAATGTCGCTATATTACATTAATTGAGCATCGATGCCTTGACCCGAAATCTGGATGGCCAGCGACTAAAGTTGAGAGATTCAAGGTAATAGGTAGGCATTAAAAGCTTGCAGAATTAGGTTTCAAATGTTTGTCGGGAATGAAAGCTTAGTAAACAACGAACGGGAATGCAGACGTGTGCTACTTTTGATCGAGAAAGTCCTGAAAACAAGATATGGACCAGAGTCTAAGTCCTCGTGTACAGGTTGTCCCAAAGAGGATTCAGGAGTTCCAAATTAAATTGAAAAAAAGATGCCAAAAATTTGACAGATACTCATTTGTTTCATAATATTTTTTTTCTATTAATTTCTCTTCATTAATGATAGTGATAGCAGGCAAACCCTTTTCAAAGATTTTTCTTTCAGCAAATTTTACTGTTTATTGATTTATCAAGTTTGAAACTACCTGATCCTGGAAATATAATTTCAAGCATATTATATTTCTTTCTTAGCGACTCAGTAGTGTGTTGAGATCATTTGGACACTAACGGTAAAACATTTCATCGATGGTTTACTCGTTTTATCCCAGAAATATCATAAAATATCGTTAGTCCCTCGTAAAACACCACAATAAAATAATAACACAAACTTAGGCAACCATCGATGTTGTATGTAGGTAGGTTCGGTTGCGGAACTTTTCTGCGTTTCTGAACCCCCTTGTCAGGTTTTTGGGATTGTTTTGTTTCCCTTGGCCGAAATATATGACTAGATAGACAGTTTGGTTTGGGAATCGGAATTTTTCATTCGTTATTATTATTTTTGGCACACATTTTGATTTGGTACCCCCTCGTATTTTTGATATGAATTGACAGTCAACTAATTGACTGACCGAAGACCAGAAAATTCATGTTGATCATTTTCCTGATGAAACCTTGGTTCAGGTGTATCGGCCCTTCATTTGGTTTCTAAATTTTGGGATATTGGGCCTCAATCACCAGTTTATGGAGTAGGTCCGTTTTTCTTACCTACCTTACCTTTAGCAGTTTGTTTTTTGTTGCCACTCTGCTACTTTTTTATGGGATTTTAATCTCTTCAGCATGGGAAGGCATTGAGGAAAACCGCTATTCGTACTCCTTCAGCTTTGTAGCTGAAAACCACCCCATTCTTCTTTAGTGAAAAAAACCCTGATGTAAACAGGTACAACATCATTTTGATTAACTCTTTTAAGAATATTTATACAGGGCGTCCGCAAAGTTGGGGTTTTCCTTTTCAGAAACAACTACCCTTGAAATAACAAAGGTAATGTGTAGTGAAACGAGGGCGACCAAGTAAAAAAAATAAAGGAAAAAGTACTCACTCTCCAGTTGACGAGAAGGGCTAAGTACGTCTCTGCCCGAAATCATACCGCTCCAACAGAAAATGAAAGCAGCTGATGCGCTACCGAGCAGACGCAGAAACCACATTGATTGTCTTACACTTAATGGCACATCTTCTAACAAGGAAGGCAAAATGTTGCGTAAAAAGTCTAGGTATTGCATCCCGTCCAATCGATTTGGGAGAATAAATGGTCCAATGAGCATACCGTTCACCATGCCAGCCCAAACATTCACCGAAAATGTTTGTTGAAAATGTGCCCGACGGACAGCGTGCGGATTTTCTACTGACCAAATATGAGTGTTGCGAAAGTTATTCACCCCATTACGCGGGAACGTAGATTCGTCTGTCACCAATATGCACTTCAAAAAGTCCGGATTATTGTCATGTTGATGCAACAACCACTCACAAAACCGCACTCCTGCTGGAAAATCGTCAGGTTGAAGCGCTTGTACACGTTGGACGTGAAACGGATACAACCCCTCTTCACGCAGCGTTTGCCACACTTTAGTTTTTGATACTTGCACTTCTCTAGCCACGTCTCTAGTGCTTGTTGAGGGATTCTCGTCTACGCGATTACCTCTACACGCGTGACCGTAACCGTCGGTTGAAGGTTGCATACTGACCTGACACCCTGACCCCGACCCAGTTCTGTCGTCGGGTTGAGCCAGTGACCTTGTACCAGTCAGTGATGTCGCGGCTACAGGACGGTATTAAGATATTTTTAATGTTGCAGAGCCCTTTATCTCGGTTCCCTTAAGACATTGGTGTATATGGTACTAAGAAAAATTGCTTATGTTTTCAAGATCTACACGTCGTGTAAAGGAAAACCCCAACTTTGCGGACACCCTGTATATTATATATTTATACGAGCTTACTCCATTACATTGACCATTATTTTGATTTTTGATTTTTATTATTACTTTAATACATTTTTCTTTTTTTTGCCATTGCTTTACTTTTCTTATAAAAATGTACATGGTTTTTCAAGTTCTAGTATTTTAATGAGTAGGTTTGTCTCATACACCACTCCTTCAGTTTTTATGAACAGGCATAGGTGAACAGTCCCTGTTGCTGAGTCTAATGATTTAAAACGTTGTCATATTATCTACGGTTAGAATTGAAAACCCTGAAAACGGTATCATTTTTAAGTAAAATCCTTGACAGTATTGTAGCTTTTTAAATACGTTTTATATCCGCCATATCTAAACCGATGTACACATCTTGCATTCATATATCATTAATCTACTGCTAGGGTGTCATGTAGTCGATAAATGGGCAGATTATTTGAACGTCACTTGAAGACGCTTCCCAAGACTTGAAGCATTGGTGAGTTATTCATACAAACATGCAATAAAACTGCCATTTTCAACCCAACTCTGAAACGATTAGTTACTTTTAAAACAATTTAGGTGCCATTTTTTAAATCAGAATTATGAAACACATTCTTTTTGAACATGGAGCAACATATGTAATTTTATTTTTTGACGATAACTTCACGCAGTTTTAAGACAAGAGCAAGAGAATTGTTGATCAGACGGATCACTAACAAAACTCTGATACTTCCTGTCATTTTCTTGCAACTGTCGGGGGTCTTGCATGGAGATTGATAGGTTGAGTTTTTGATGCAAGTTTATCTGCAATTCTGGTGGAATATTTAGTAACTTAGTTCCCTAGGCCGGTCAGGTGGTTTGGGTGGTTATATTCCATTGTTCATACGTTTCATTGTTTTCGTGTTGGATGGTCGGTGATTGAAACTAGTTTTAGGGTATAATAACCAAGTATTATGGAAGGGTAAAAAGCCAAAACAAAAATTATGTATTATGTAGGTGTCAGGGACATTTCATTCCTTTAGGTTGTCTGACCTTGCTCGAGGAAACAGCGTTGTCTTGAAATTGCCAGCGGTTGGATGCAAACAAGACAATGCCATCTTGCAACTGCACGAACAGCAATGCTCTTGTCTACTGTAAAACGATTTTAACAAAGAGCGCCATGGGTAGCCCGTGTTCCGTAGTCAAAATAAATTCAAACGCGTGATGTGAATTCCAGGCGCGAAATTACGCAGATTGTAAACTCTGAGCATAATTTAATCGGGTTGTTTAATGCAGTTGGAAGCGTTCGTGTGTCATTTAAAATATACAGAGCACGGCTTTTAGGTCAAGGCACAGGCTTCGTATAGACTCGTTGCAATGTGCAAAAAATGCACCGTAAGAAACATTTATAATCGAAGTTGTACAGTACATTCGTAAAGTTACAACCAGGCAATCCGAATTCAAGGTGCCTGAATAAAGCATTTCGTACGCAGAACACATGGCTTTCTGGCTAACAAGTTGTATTTTTTTGAAAGCACCCTTAAGGTTTAGTGGCTTTCGACGCCAAAAAATATACAGTTCAGGTCATCCAATCATGCTTAAATGTTCCAACAAATCACCAGTCGGGTTCGACTAAAAAAAAAAATACAGTTCATAAGAATGACAACATTCACTGCACGAGACAAATGCAGATAGTATTGTGAGAGTTTTAAATTAGAAACAAAAATAGTAGAAAATAGTCAAACAAAAAAAAGCACATGAACACAAGAAAAACTGAACTAAATGGACTCCAGCAGCTGACTTTTCATTGATTTCTTAAAAGAAGCAACCTGTTTGGATCGTTAGCCACTGTTGACTGCATTGTAATGCTTCACAGCATTATAGGTGTAACTTCTTTCAAAGACCGAGGTATTGTGAGGAGGTATGTTAAAATTAGCATTAAATCTAAGAGCTCTGGTAACAAAACGACCACGGTGAACCAATTTGCTAGCGAGGTAAGCTGGTCTGTTAGATACTATAATAGAACTTTATGCGTGAAGACGGTTAAAAGATATAAAAATAACTTATCAATTCGCAACCAGTTGAGTTCTTTGATTTTATCTGAAATGCGACTAAACTTGCGCAATCCAAAAATAAACCTACAACAGCTGTTCTGAATTTTCTGGAGTTTCCTTTTGTGGACGTAGTCTAAACATGGGTAATAAAGAACAAGAGAGTAAGAAATGACAGACAACACAAGACTTTCAGCGAGCTTTTTTCGGGTTTTAAAATTCAAGATGTCTCGATTAGAATAGAGGAGTTTCAAACGCATATACGTTACTCTAGATAAGAAAGAGACATGCCGATCGAATCTCATATTTAAGTCAAGGGTAACACCGAGATTCTTGGCGTAATCCACGAAAGGGATGAGTGTCTCATCCAAAAAAAACACAAATCCTCTGCTTCATTTCACGGTAGGAGTTCTTCGAACAGTACAATATTGCAGTAGTTTTATTAGGATTGATCTTCAAGCAGTGTTTGTTACAGTAATCACCGATGCTAGCCAAATCTAAATTAACTTTAAAAGAAACTTCATCAACCTTTGATGGATCGAAACCAAACACTAACTGAGTATCATCTGCATAAGTTTGCATACTACAGTGGACTCAACAGTCTTGCAGATCGATCGTATACATCAGATATATTAAGGGACCTAATACTGAGCCCTGTGGAACTCCCGTAGGAACTGGCTCAGAGGAAGAAATTCTCTGATCAGTTTTCACTGTTTGTTGACGAAGTATGACTCAAAGAACCTTAGAACTATATCTGACATTCCATAATGAGATAACTTACTCAGTAGTATCTGGTGATTGACCATATCAAAGTCTTTCGAGAAATCTAACAGTACCAAGACGGTGTTGATGTGATTATCTAAATTGTGAATGATGGAATCAGTGAGATGTAATAAAGACGAAGTAGTGCTGTAACCAGCTCTGAAACCTGACTGATGTAGAGGAAATAAGTGATTTTGTTCGAAAAACTCCACTAGTTGTGAGTAGACAGCTCTTTCGAGTATTTTTGATAGAAAGCATAATAAGGTAATTGGCCTGAGATCCGAATATTGTTCCGGATGATTAGTTTTAGCTATTGGAATAATAATACCATTTTTCCAACTGGCAGGAAAGTAACCTGTTTCGAGACAGACATTAATAATGCGAGTGATATGGTCTATGGTATCAGGCAAACATAAGCAAACCATATTTAAAGTTAGACCATCAGAGCCACATGCCGTAGACTTAATGTGAGTGATTATATTGACGATGTCTTGCTGAGTAAGGAGTTTAAAAGCAAACAGAGGTGCATCCGGTGTATGGCGTCTATCGCTATAAGAGTTAGAGACACTATCAATCAAATTTGGATAAGCTGCAGCTGTCTGGAAAATTGAAAGAAAATACATAAAAAACATTACGTTTATGCGACAGATTACAATATATTTAAATAATTACATAATATTAATTTTATTAAACTAAAGAAGAACTAAAGATTCATGTGATTCCGAACCTACTTATATTTAAAACGTAACAAACTAAAGTTACATGGGAACATTTTCCATGCGCTTATTGATGTGCCTAATTTTGCTACTAAAAATATTCATATTGTAGCGGCGTTGCCAAATCTGAGAATCATAGTAACCGATTCATTCATACCATGATTTGTAGAATGATATGTAATTGTAAACAGTTCTGTATTGCGAGTTCGTCTTTCATTAACATTAAGATTTATTTGCGCAAGCACATCTGGCCAATCTATGATACCATTAACAATTTTAAACGGAAAACAGAAAAAATCCCCTGCGGCGTTTCAAGGCGTCTATGTTCAACGTACTCATTAGTTCTGAAGCATTCTGACTGCGTCCCAGTTTTATAGCTGCCTGCTTAAAAAAAATTATCTTGCACTGCTTAAATAGAGTAAATGTCACCAATTAAATTTGGCGATAGATATTATTTATATGATTTAGAAGTCATTTTTATAATGTGTGTTTCAGAAAGTTATTTTTTTATCAAAAGTTATACCTAAATCCCACGCATTGACTTCTACTGAGGTACTGATCAGCAAGTGGCATTTTTGTGTTAGTCGCCAAAGTTGGCGATAATGGATCGGATGTAACTGTAGTTAAACTTTTCTGATATGGCTCTGTCTATCTGGCATTGTCGGATTCGTCAGAATTATGTGTCCTTTGTCGATATGGGGAATTTCTAAATATACTAAGTGACATATAAATCCGAACACCCAGTTTAAATGGTTTTATTTTAATAAAATTTTGTATAAGTACTTAATGAAGCATAATAAGTAAATGATAAAAATTTCAAAATGATTGCACTGCTTTAAAGCCCTTTGACCTTTAATAATGTGTGGATGCACCCTGATGTGCTACGCATTCTCCAACGCGCCTAGGCATGCTTCTGATCAGGTGGTCAATGTCCTCCTGTGGTATCTCATTCCAGGCAACCACCAACTCCTCTCGAAGCGCTTCTAGAGTCTGAGGAGGACGTTGCAAATTGAGCAATCTCCTACCCATCATATCTCACACGTGCTCAATTGGGGATAAGTCCAGCTTCCCGAAGTCCCACTATACGGCCCCTATCAAACTCACAAAGTTGACGAAATCGTACAGGTCTCCGTACTCTAGGCATCGTAACCGATCGTAAAGGATGTTAAGAACCAAAATCCGCCAACGTTGATTCTTTACTGCGGCTGAAATATTCATTTTTAGAGCGTTAATGAATTAAAAAAAAGCAGTATAAAAACCGGAATGTCCAACTGATAAGGCTGAAATTTTTTTCACTTGTTATTTACAGTAAGATAAATACATTCACCAACTTTTATTAAAATAAAACCATTTAAAGTGGGTGTTAGGATTTATATGTCACTTAGTATAGATAGATCGCATTAAAAGTGAAGCCTTTATGGAAAAATGAAGTTCTGTAGATGTGATTATCTAATATCTCTAGAATGGAAAACCAAACGATTTATTAGCTTTCCCTTTAAAAACGGAGGTAATGATTTAATCTGGATTCCATGATCGTAACAAGGTAAGTGATATTTATATAATTTTGTAACATTCAACCAACCTAGTTTTTGTCGAAATATGGTCGTACTTTTTGTCACTTAGTATGTTACTGGATAATCAGCTGTTTGCATACTCGTGAAAAATACTATAACTGCATCAGTTCTCATGAGGTCACGGATTTCAACTTTCTGTTCATACATGAAAGAATTTCAACTACGGCTAAAGCTTGTCTGGTAGGAATTAATCAAATTGATGTTGATCTTATTGGTACTATACCACCGCGTAATATTTATGAGATGTCTTTGTAAGATTTCCGCATCGTGCTATTTGATATAGATTCTGCAAGATCGTTAACAAATGAATTGTTTAAAACTAGACCAATGTGGGAGCCTTGAGGTACACCCGAAAAGATAATGAACCAACATATCTGAAACACTGTGTTCATCCTGACAGGTAGCTTCTGAACTAGGATAGTTCACTGCATAGATACCCCCAAATTTTCTAATTTAGCCAAAAGTAATTCGAATGTAGCGTATGCGATTTTTTCTATCAATAATGTTCATCGCTCTTCCACATTTTCCTCATTTCTCATACCGAACGATAAAATGTGTGTCATGAAATATTGGATAAAACAAACCTGTTTCCTCTACAATAACTTGTAATTTTCTTTCACAAGGTTATTTGTAAAGCATTCGTGGAATGAATGAATGTTCTCTGAATCCGGCCTGCATAATTTTGGCGAGAGCAACATCAAGAGTGCGCCTGTCGACCCAATTGTTTCAATGCCGCTCGTTAGAATATGATGAATCGGTGACAATGCGACAGCTGACAAACATCAAATTGACCCACAGCGCTGCAGCAGGAAGTGCCACAAAATTGTCCAGAGGCGAACGGGCCAAATATACTGGATGATGGAAAAACAACCTCAAACGAAACATGATTCATGAATGTCTTGAACGAACCTATTCGTCATTTGTGTGTCTGGGCGGTCCGTAGGACCTTTGTGAAACAAGAAAGTTATTGCAAATTATATTTTTTTGTAGGTTTTAAGTTTGCTGGTTTCTTAATCGCTGTAAATGTAGTGTGGATGTTTGTTCATTTCCTGAACAACGAAAAATATTCAACTTTATGGATGTATGGGTATCAAAAAACCTGAATGGTTTTGTGGGAATGTCAATCTAAGGTGCCATAATGGTTCTGATGAACGACAAGTAAATAAATAAATAAAAACGCCTTTATTTTAAACTCGGTGAAGGCCAGCTATGCTGTTAACTTAAAAAAGTAAGAACAAGCCAAAAAGAAAAGTAATATGACAAGAAACAAGTTTTACATTACATTAATTTTAGAATATTACATAATAACAATGAACAATAATAACTACAGATGTACGTATACAAAGAAAATAAGCAATAATAAAGAACTTATACTTCACAGAAGCAGTTCTTTCGGTTTTCGTTTGAACATATTAGGAGACATATCTTCAAATTGACCTATATTGTATTGGTTTAGAAGTTTGACTGATGTATAGGAAAATGAGCTTTGAGTCGTGGTTTTAGTTATTTTAGGTATTTCATAAAGTACATTAAAGCGTGTTGCACGAGAGTGAATCAGATTTCTACGAGTTAATTTTACAATCAGATATGGAGGGCTTTTAGTTTTAATCAATTTATGAAGAAAGCAAGCAAAATGCAGCTTTTCTCGATTGGAAACATTCAACCATTTCAGTTCGGAAAGATTATAACTGACATGATCTTGACGTCTAAGCTGGTAAATAAGTCGTATCCAAGAATTCTGCTCTTTTTGGAGTTTATCCTTAATAAATACATCTAAGCAAGGACCATACACAAAGTTGCAATAGTTAAGGTGACACAAGACCAGAGCTTCGCAGAGAACCTTTTTTAACTTAAAACTAAGAATATCTTTACTTTTGTAAATATTGCGAAGGTTAAAATAGGCTTTTTGTAGAAGCCTAGACACAAGACTTCGGAATCTAAGCTTGTTATCAAAGATAACGCCCAAACTTTTATATTCCTCAACAACCTGTATTGCCACACCATCCATTGCTATCACTAAGTTTACAGGCGCTCAAACACTCGTTTAACCTCCTAGCCGCTTCAATTGCGTCCGACTTAACAAAAGAAAGCTGAATCTGTGTATCGTCAGCGTATCTATGATTGTTTATGTCACCAAAGCACTTCGACATATCAGCAGTAAAAATGATAAAAAATAAAGGACCCAAAAGTGATCCCTGAGGAACTCCTCTATCCACGTTCAAGGGTTTTGATTTAAGCCCATCAATTGAGACCGACTACGATCTGTCATCCAAATAACTACGAATAAGTTGAATAGTCTTAAGTTTAAATCCATAGTAGAAAAGTTTTGCACACAGCAATGCATGGTTCAGTGTATCGAAGGCCTTGCTAAAGTCCAACAACACCAATGCCGAAGTTTCAAGTAAATGAATGAATGTTTGGAAACGAGCAATATCTATGAAATTTTTGGTAGAGTCTGTCATCAAGTAGGTGTCTAATGGCAAGAAGTTTATAGGTTAAAAAACACAGGAGGTGATGCTAAATCTGTAAAATCGTATATCAGTTGATGAAAATAATATAAAAATTAATAAAAAAACAATAGTAATTAAAACATGAATTTTATTCAGAAATCAAACATTTCTTTAAATTTTGAGTGAATTATATGTAATTTCTTAATATTCAATAAGCTGGTGATGTTTCAAGGACAAGCTGTCATCTCATACTCTGACAATATTTTGTTTTCAACATTTCATAGGTATTGGTTGCTGAAATTTGTTGATTGGATGTTGAAGCTCATTCGCTGTATTTGACGGACTGTTACCCTATAGGTGGAGAATAACGGACTATTAATTTGACAACCTAGGTGATATCCAACCGAAGTGCAGCATATATGGAAATAAATGTAAAGGCTATCTTATTTTTTTTTACCGTAAATAAAGGGTTGTCCAATAGGGACGCAGGAAAGTAAACGTCAATTTGACATAGACGCCATCTTTGTTTTCTGTCACCGACATGTCATTTTGTTAGTTGAATGTTTACCATTGATCTCTATGGAGAGTCGTATTCGATTGAAGACCGCATTAAAGTTATTCAAGAGCACTACAAAAATGGTGCAAAAATAAAAAACACGTTTCGCGCGCTTCGTGAACATTTCGGTCGCAACAACCGCCCAAACGAAACAACCATCTTTCGTCTGGTGCATAAATTCGAGGCAACAGGTTCTGTGGCAAATCTGCCAGGCTCTGGCCGGCCAAGGAGCGTTCGCACACCGGAAGATATTGCTGTTGTGAAGGAGAGTGTGAGAGACGATCCGTAATAATCAACAACGCGTCGATCCCAAGAATTGGGCATTTCGAGAACCAGTTTGCTCCGCATTCTCCACAAGGATTTGAATGTACACACCTACAAGATCCAATTGACGCAAGAGCTGCGTCGGGCCGACCATTTTTCGCGCCGAACGTTCTCAGATTGGCTCCTTGAACACCGCCAAATTGATGCCAATTTTTCATCAAAAATCATGTTCAGCGACGAAGCGCATTTCACTTTGAATGGGACGGTAAACAAGCAAAACTGCCGCATCTGGGCGAACGAAAATCCCCGTGAGTATCAATAGCAGCCTATGCATCCTTTGCCGCAACTTGAAGGAATGGATACGGACGATGTTTATTTCCAACAAGACGGTGCAACATGCCACACAACCAACGTCAATATCCATCGATTGCAGTCCTTCTTCGGTGATCGCGTGATTTCGCGCAGAGGAAATGTGCCATGGCCACCTAGATCGTGCGATTTGACTCCATTGGACTTCTTTTTATGGGGATATTTGAAAAGCAAAGTCTACGTCAACAAACCAGCCACCCTCCAAGAACTCAAAAACAACATCATTGCCGAGATAAATGCCATAGAACCGACGATGTTGCAAAATGTCATTGAACATTTCGACCATCGCGTGGACGTCTGTAAATCCAGTCGTGGTGAACATTTGAGCGATATTATTTTTCATACATAAATGGTATAAATGAACCTTCAAAATTAAAGTACCCAACTTGATTTGAATATCAATCTTTCTTGTTTTAATATGCGTTTACTTTCCTGCGTCCGTTTTGGACCATATAATGTAAATCACACGAAACCGCATGTACTAAAGACAGGACGCCATCTTGACATTCCCTGCTGCCAGCCACACGGGAACGAGACGTCTACTTTGAAAACTTTTTCGGTAAAAACGTGTAATCATTGATAATCATTCCCTATGATACGTAAAATCGTCAGTGCAATTATTTGAAATGTTATGATTGTGTCCTTGTTAGCTTACAATTTTATTTTGATTTTGTAAATATATTTAGAATTGAAAATACGACATGGAATTTTAAAGTTAGGATGTCATGTTGCTAATTTGGAATAGGTACAGTGCTTAATTTGCGAATTGTGGGTTCACGCTGCTTGTAGTGGTTATGAGTCCAGTGTGTATACCTGTGATTATTGTAAGATCAGTACCTTAACTAAGAATATTAAACTATAAGTTCAGGCTAAATACTGATTTGTGATTATAATACTATAAGCTATTTTGTTAAATAGATTAATTACCAAAGATTGTACAAGGGTTACAAAGTTGAGAAATTTATTAAAGATGCAAGCATTTGTCAAAAAAAGTGTTTATAATTTGGAATACTATATTCCAAATTACCTGCACTCCAAGTAAATTTACGCTTTTGGTTTTTTATTTTAATAAATGTTTTTATGTGGTTCCTGGTTTTTGTTTTGTTTGATTGTTTAAATCGTCAAAATTTAATAATTTCCCAATAATTTAATGCATTTTTCATTTTGCTATCTTGTTTATCTTGCAATGTATTTCCAATAAACAAGCCAGTATTCCAAATATGCTGCAGTTCCTGTATGCTTTTTAGACGCTATATGACATGTACATCACAGAAAGACATTTCTGTAGATCTGTCTGCATTTTTGTCTGTCTGTCGGTCTGTCCTTTAATCTTATAACTGCGTATAACTTCAGAAGTATCGCTCGAGTTTCGATGAAATTTTTACACAATGTTACTACTAAAGGACGCACTGAGAAAAAGACAAAAACAAAAATCGCTTGAACCTTGTTTTTTGACGTCTCAGACGATGCTGATCATTTTCGGAAAAACATTTGTGGTGATTAAAAAATTTGGACTTTCATACGGGTTTAGGTATATCTCAATTTTTTACGTTGGTATATTTATACGCCACCAAACTCAGTAATTCTACGCACATATTAGGCATATTTACACGTACTAGCAGTATAGGGACATTTGGTTCTATCTTATTTTAACCTTCTTTTAATGTTTACTTTCCTATCAGGATACCTTCTGTTAAAATTTCAGTTACTATCAAGTTACCTTCTTTTGAAATGTGATTTACTA
The DNA here is from genome assembly GCA_963669975.1 of Acanthoscelides obtectus. NCBI lineage: Eukaryota > Metazoa > Arthropoda > Insecta > Coleoptera > Chrysomelidae > Acanthoscelides > Acanthoscelides obtectus. Next base: position 119,905,331 of record CAVLJG010000001.1, on the reverse strand, counting down.
TCAAGATACCTTCTTTTAATTGCCTACCGACGCGTTCAGCCATCTTACTTTTGCTTTTCCGCTGTGATTTTGGTTGTTTGCGGGCGTTTATTTATTTGTTAACTTCCAGATTTTGGGACATTAACGCCCCAAACACCAGTTTATGGAGTAGTACCCTTTTATTTTGTACTTTACATTTAGTTGTTGGTTAGGGTACTATCCGTCCATTTTGTAATGGGATTTTAACCTCCAGCGGTAAGTTCTCTTTTATATACCATCGGACTACGTCCTTTAATGCTTCTCCTGAAGAAGTTTGTTGAATATCTGATTCCTTTTAGTGGAAAGCCATTGTAGAGAACCACCATTCACACTCCTCCAGCTTTGTTTTGTAGCTGCCTTGTAGCTGTTTCTCAGCACATTTTGTTGGAAGCCATCTCTTCCCTTTTATAAAAACCCTGATTTTTTTTTATATCGAAACAGGTAACATATTTTAATTGGGTATTTTATAGATATTGATACATTAATTGTTGCTGACTGAAATTCTTAGAGTGTTCTTGATTTTGTTTGGCATTTTACTAATTCAAATATAGTGTAGTGCCTACACGTCACTGTCTTTTGGGCTTATTACCATAACTTATTTTAGAACAAGGGATAACTTTTTGAGGGTATATCGCTTTGGTAAATTTTTATCTTTTCTTGGCCTTGCAGAAAGAAAAGTAGTTTTCTTGTAACAGAGAATGTACACGGATTTTTCTTCAAGTTTTGAGTCTTTTAAATGTGTAGTTCTTTCTCAGACATAGAGTAGAGAGTAGATTTTTTCTCTCTCTAGGGTTTTTTTATACCATAAATTTTGAGAACGAGGCAAGCAGCCCCTACCTTGTGACACTCCTAACGTCACCGCTCACTGTTGGCCACTGATTTTTGACCTGAGTTTTTGAGAGCTGAGAACATCACAGCTACGCTTAGAGCTGTAACTGGAAGATGACCATTGAACAGATAAGTTTAGGTTTAGGCGTTGAAATGTTTGTAAGACCTATATTTGTAAAGTCTTCGTACGTGTATACTTTATCTGAAGTCACTTGAAACACTGTGAAATCGGGTGCGTTTTATATATCTATATTTAACACGCTCTGTTGCTGCAAAAATCGCCAAATTTCGCAGCAAATATAAGATCAAAGGCAGTTTCACCGGTCCACGTGGAGAAAAGCCACGCCTATGCGTGGACATAGCCAATGAGAAAGCGTGTATTTCAGAGCTCCGAACAAGTGCAGGTGGCTACTGAAAATTGAAACAGTTTAGCCAGTGACGTGTAGCGGTGAATAAACGTGTTTTCTTTAGTCTGTGCGTGTTTTTTCATAGATTTTATTAGTTTGTGTGTTTTTGACTTTTGAATACTCAGTTTACTTGTTGATTTAATTATTGTGTTGATTGTTCTTGTGTGTCCTAAATATGGCTCTTTGGAGACCTTGGGAAAATGCTCCAAGCCACGAGGAGATGGTTGATGAACCTGTGCAGGCAGAATTCTTTCATAAAGATTTAGAGGAACAGACCCAAAGAGTAATCCTAAATATGTATGATTGTCTGAAAAACGAAAATCCAGATTCCTCGCAAAATCAAATTTTAAACAGAATTTGTATCCTGACAAAAATCAGTCGGTCTACCATTTATCGGGTTATAAAAAAGGGAGATGTAGTCAACCATTCCTTCCACAGAAAGCGCATAGGGCAAAAATTAAAAAGAATAGACGTGGGTTTTCAGGAAGATATTCGTCGTATAATATACGGATTTTATAAAGAAAATTTGGTGCCCACGTTGGAAATGATACGGGATAAATTAAAAGATTATCCTGAAGATTTTTATAATTACAAATGCTTAGACTCACTGCACTGTATTGTAAAACTGTGTGGTTTTCAATACAAAAAATTAGATTAAAGAATGGTGATTATGGAGTCGTCTCGAATCGTTGAATTGCGCCAAGAATTTTTGCACAAAGTTGAAATCCATAGAGAGCAGAAAAGAAATCTGATTTACCTGGATGAAACGTGATATGATACCCATGATGTTGTGCAGTACGGCTGGGTTGACGACAGCAACAAGTGCATTTTAAATGCACCATGCAACCGTGGAAAACGAACCATTATTCTCCATGCTGGCAGTGAAAATGGATTTATACCTAATGCCTTGCTGTTATCTGCCAAAAATATCAAAGAATCATGTGCCGACTATCATGAGGACATAACCTCCGACTTATTTGAAAAGTGGATAGAGCAGCAGTTAATACCAAACATTTCCCCAAATTCAGTGATTATTATGGACAATGCGCCATACCATTCCCGACAGAAAAACAAAATTCCGCATACAGGCACAAAAAAACAAGACATTATTGATTTTATGAAGGATAAGGGAATGGAAATACCACAAAAATCAACCAAAGCCATATTATTGGATCTTATTAAAAGACAAAAATTTGAAAAAGAGTATGTTGTTGACAATCTGCTTCAGCAAAATGGCCATGAAGTATTACGTCTACCTCCCTATTACTGTATTTTTAACCCGATTGAGTTGGTCTGGGCTGCTTTAAAAAAAAGTAAGAAAACATAATCAGACCCCTCAATTAAGTGAATCGCTATTGGCCACAATAAGAGATGCAGTATCTCATATTGCTGCCACAGACCTATGGAAGCAGTGTTCTAGGCATATTATTGAAAAAGAAAATGAATATTGTGTTTTGCCTCCTGTAAATCCCGTTGTAATTCCTCTACAAGATGACTCTAGCGACAGCTCCGAAGGCGAGGATGATATAGAAATACCTATAATGTAAGTCTTTATATACCTTTTTATATACCTACCTGCTATGTAAATATTTGCCTATGTCAAACGTTGGAATTCTGTAATTTTTCCATTTCTTAACTTTCAGTCAACATAAATTAAACTCCCAATATAAGTATTTTTTCTCCCAAATCAAAAAAATAAGAAGATAGTAAAATCCATTTATTGTGATATAAAAACATTATTATTATCGTTCTAAATAAATGACCGCACGCCTATGATACGTCATGAAATTACAAAGGACGCGCCGACCAAAGTTTTTTATGCTATTTCAAATGACTTCAGATAAAGTATACCATGGTAAACGTTTTGCAGGGTTAGTTATTACAGTCAGGTAGTATTGTCAGGTAGTTTTTAATAACATCTTCTCTTTTAACTTGCACTCCAGTGGCGGAGCATATGTGCTGCTTGTTTTGGCAATATATTGTGATTTTTTTTTTGATATGTTGTTTTATTTGGTTATATGTATACAGTTAATTAGGTTTCATCATTAGTATTAGATTTTCGTTTCCTTTTTGTGGTGGTCAAGCAAAGCAAGTTTCGACTAAAAACTCGCAGATTTGTGGCTTAATCCGTCTTGAGTCACTGGCGCTCCTAACACCCCCCCTACTCTCCGCTTTATTGAGCTAGTGCCTAAATTTGTACGCCACGTGACAGCTGTTTTGCTTTGACTGATACTTAGATTTCATTTATAGTAACTTATTAATTCATTAATTAATTTAAAACAAGGAAAGAGGAATCACCCCGCCATTTTCTCGTATTTATAAAAAAAAAGGCGTGGCAACGGACTGATGGCAGCGTAACGTGAGAAGTACAGTCAACTTACTTTGCGCCATTTATTGACATTGAAGACTAATTGGACCACGAGGCAAATAAATCAAACCGTGTTTGTAGCATATGATACTTCTTCCTATTGTAGGGCAATTTAGAACACCAACAATACTATGTTTTGGCTAATATGGTGTTTGTAGAATACACAACACGTGTCGAATATGTCAACATTCAGGAAGAGGTATACTGTAGCTTTTTTGTAACGCGTACTTCATGAAACTACCAAATAATGTTATATTAGGCCAGAGGCGTACCGAGGATTTTGACAGCTTGAAGGTCCCACGTTACTTGGTAAATTGGAGTATTTGCCGTTAGATGGGAAAATATGTGTCGTACATTTGCGTTTTCTTCTTAATGTCTACCAACATCAACGTACTTGGTGCATCTCGAATTTCAATAGCATTCAGAGAAAAAGTTTTTGGGACAGCAGAACACTACTAAACTGTATCCATCGAAGAAACAAAGTAAAATCAAACATATACACCCGTATTGCACGTGATCAAGAACTTAACCGTAGGAGACGCTACAGGGCCGTATCAAGCTATTGTGACTGATCTATCAAAAAATATCGTACAAGATATGTGTTGCTGTAAATTCTATCAAAAGCATAGTAAATTATCAGGAATATACCACGCCTTTCTAATCATATTTCGACATTAGGAATCAGTGCAAAAATTTCTGTATTCACCATTTCAGCAAAATGTTACTAAAACGCACACGAAAAAAACTTGTGGACCATCTCAATTGAAATTGTTCATATTTTATTATTAACTTACATATATACCCAATAATATTTACAAATCAACCTTCTATTCACAATGCAGAGCAAATTTTTTTGAGCAAATAGAAACTACAGACGTAGTAGTAGTAGTACAAAAGTTTATTACAGACTCCATAAAGTTTGTTAGTTTGATTGCTTTAAAAATTTACATGAGAAATAGGAAGAAGGTCAAAATGGCACTATTATGCTTTGGAACTCCTAAATTAACCTCAATTTTGTGTAATTATAAATTTGGAATTTCCACATTAATAACTAGAAACTTACACTTTGATTGCAGTCTATAATGAACTTACCTGTCTTGCCAAAAAGCCCGTTAAACTGCCAGTCTTAATGGTATCAATCGATTTATATGCTGTATTCCGAGGAGCTTGAATCATCAGAATTGTTGATGTCAATTATAAGGGGTTCAACTTGGGTGTCAATGATATTGTCCATATCCCACATTTTGGTTTCAACCTTCTCTTGGACATGGTCAATACATGTTCTCCATTTTGCTGGCGTAATTCTATCGACAGCAACATCAAACAGTTTTTTAAGGTCAGAAAACTTAAAAGTGCTGTTATTTGACGCCACGTATTGCTTGGTGTCGGCCCAAATCAACTCGATAGGATTCAGTTCGCAGTGATAGGGAGGCAGCCTGAGAATCGTTTTATTTTGGTTTTTGGCCATTTCGTCAACAATTTTTAAATCATATTTATACTTATGTCGCTTGACTATATTTATCAGCTCAGCTTTGACCATTGTTTGGTCGAAGTCGATCTTCTTTGAGACAAGCCACTGTTGAATGTCTGCCTTTTTGGTGGCCATTGTTGGAATTTTTTCCAATTTTCTGGAGTGGTACGGGGCATTATCCATCACAATAATTGCGTTATCATCAAGTGTCGGCAAAATTTTTTTGAACCAATTTTCAAATGAGTTACCATCCATTTCTTCGTGATAGTCTCCAGTTTTTTTGGATTCAAATGCCCACAATGCTTCAGGAACAAATCCATCTACGCTACCTATGTGGCAAATGATCAGGCGTTTTCTCCTGCCTGAAAGTAATTAGTTATTTTACTTCTCAGCGAGCGCACTAAATGACGAAATTAAGCAACTTACTCTTTTTAGGTTAGTGTAGGATAGGGTCTTAGATTAGTTTTTGGGTGAAGGAAATACTCAGAAACTTGGATATGATAGCAAAACTGAGTTGGGAGCTTCCAAATCATTGATTCGATCAGAAAATGATTTGTCTGCATCCAAAAAAGTTCATATACTTCGAAACTTACCTGCAGGATTTTTCAATCCCGTCGAAAGGCCATCTAAAAAAGCCTGCCTTGAGGACCTCACAGATCTGTCTACCCAAACCTTTCCCTGCGTATGCCCCGCGTTCACCCATGTTTCGTCTAAATAATAAATTTTTCTTCCTTCAGCGCGGAATTGCCTAATTTTTCTAAGGTATTCTCTCCTCCAGATAACAATTTCCTCTTTTTCTATCGATAAACTATTCCTTCCTCTTTTCAAAAATCGAAAGTCTAGTTCTTTCAACAGCTTATGGAACGTAGATCTTTTAAAATTTGGCAGGTCCTCATCATCATTCACTTGCTTCAATATTTTATCTATTGTAGGTATTTCATTCCTGAAGAAAAAGTGATGTACTTTTCTTCTAATGGCACTTTTGTCAAAGTCATCTATTTTTTCGATGATTTTTTTTCTCGCTGGATATGTTTTTGGCTCAGATAGTGAGTGATTTTGTCTATATTCCTTCAAGATTTTGTAAACACTTGATCGACCTACTCCAGAAATTTCAGCAACCTTACATACGATATTTTCTATAGCCAATCCACTATTCTCTTGCATCTGGTTCTTGTAGATATTTAGAATAATTTGTTTTTCACCTGCGCTAAGATGAAGCTTTATAGCCCTTTTTCTGGGTGACGTTAAGCTGATTTCAACCACTTCATCAGCTGTATCTGTGTCAGACATTTTAGACTAATATTAAATTTCCGCAAGAAAAATCAAGTCAAGACGTGCATAAAACGTTCGCGCTCATAAACGGGTATCCGTAACTGATTACAATCCTGTGCGTGGTGACGAACCATCAACGTGACGCTGAGATTTCCCTCTACTATGCAGCGTTGCCAGGCTTAATGTCACAATGGTCATGTTTTATTGGGAAAATTGTCAGAAATCGCCGAATGTTGAACAGAAACATTACAAGAAGTCTAACCTTGAAATGTGAGGCTACAAATCGATATTCTTATAGGGGGAAAGGGTAGGGAGCTGTTATGGTTCCTATTAACCTTGGTGAAAGTTGGAAACGGTAATATCATATATGGCATACATTCGGTTGAAGGCGTGTGCACGGAAAATAGATTGCGGATAGGATTTTAATAGATAAATCTGCACAAAAAAACACAAATGGAGATTTTTGTATTTCCCTGAAGAATATCTCAAGGTTATTTCAGATGTACTCATCGAAACTTTATGGAAGGATTATCGAAACCTTATTTTCAATTGCGATAGGGCCACATACCTCGACATCGCATTAATGTGAAAAATAAGACAGAAAAAAATTCCCTCACTGATGCTATCTCTTAGGAAAAATTTAACTATAAAGATTGCACAAAAATTGTCTTCACCTTTTTGAGCTTGTTTTCGCATCTCCGTATATGCCGTTCATAATTTGCTGCAGATCAAATTGGAATATACCTTTGTGATGCCATTTATTGTTATATAATGTCCTTTACAACAGTTATAGCACGTATTGCACCAACAGATTGATTTGTGATCCATGCGAATGTGATCAACCACTCTGGCGAAAACTCGCCGAGCGTGGCAACCGTGCGACTTTGTCTGGAGGCTCGTCGCTACAAGCCAATCAGGAAGAGGCCGACAGAGCGCCATGGCTACCGATCACGCGTTGATCACGAATCAACCACTGTTTACGATTACTTTGTAGCTTCGTTAGATACACTTTAGTCTATATCATCTGTTAATTACTTGAAATGCTTTTTCTTGAAATTCTGGAACTGGTAGAAAATCACTGCGAGCTAGGTCTGGCGAATAATGTGGGATATCTACCAATTCAAAGCCTGACAGTAGAGAGAGAGTAGTAGAAGGCAGCAATGCCAATATTAATTTCTTGTTACGTGCATGCCTTCGTCTTATTTCGCAGTTTAGAGATTGAGTTTACATAACAGGTCCCTATAATGCCTTAGGTCCGTTTTGTAAGAGACATTATCGAATTTTGTCAATGTTTTAATTACAGGTTTCCACCACCATATTGATATTTCACAAGAAACTGAAAAAAAAAGGAAAACCCTTATAACTTCCCCGTTTTGAGTGAAAATGCCCATAAGGCGTCCAACGTCGGCAGCATTTTATTTTGCACGAAACAGCTATTGGAGCACGTATTTCTTTTAGAAGTGTATAAAAGGCTCTGAATCACACACGCAACGCTTTATAATATCCCCGGTGTCAAAGAGGAAATATATTGGATTTACATGTTTGGAATATGTTATGGGTTTTCCGATATTAAATTTGAGGTTATGTACATATGTACAGAGCGACCCGTGATTAATACTTAAGCTGTGGAAACGCTTCGAGGAATACATTAATAAGAATATTCGACGCATAAAATGTTTTTTTATTTTGCTTGATACCACTTAGCTCATCCTAAAATGTCTCTCGAATGGCTCTTTAAGTTTCTAACTATGAGTTTTACTCTATTCGCTGTATCTAGTGTAAGTATATAACCATATCTTATCCTATACAGAGTGTTTCAGTTTATTGTTGCATAACTTTAAGAGTCGATAGAACTTTTAAAATTAATGCATAAAGTCTATATAAACATGGGTCGAAAAATGGTGGCTTCCGAAATACAGGGTGTTTAAATTTACTTTCTAAAATAGTTTTTTTTAAATATTTTGAACAATATTTGATGTATAACAGTGAAAATTGGTATACAAGGGTTTTTTTGTACGACAAAACGAACCATGGGCATAGTTTTACTGTAGCCGCTAGAGGGCGCTCTCTACTGTACCTGTAGTGTATTAAAATGACCGAAAAATTTTTCTTAGTGCAATTTTTTGCTTTTTGAATAAAAAACTGATTCTTCGCACTTTTCAACATAAAAAATCTTTCTTGTGAATTTTCGTTATAGTTAGCCGTTTTTGAGATATTTCGATTTTTAATTATTTATGATAAAATAACGTTAAACAGTCAGTATCTCGATAATTTTTAGAAATCGGCTGTGCCTGCAAATATTTTTGAAATTGAAAGCAGACTAAGGTTAAGCGTCAATTAGTTGACAGTTAGTTTTGTTGTCTGTTGAAACCTGAAACGTTTTTTTGCAATTGTAAATGCACGAAATTTAGTTTGTTTTACCTGTTTTTTTTTTGTAAGTTTTATAAAAATGCCATTTTTATTCTCCAATCAAGAGTTAGCGGATATTCATTTTGTGTATGGCTTTGTAAATGGAAACGCAGCAGAAGCAGCCAGAGAATACGCACGAAGATTTCCAAACAGACGACATCCAACTCGCTCAGTATTTGTAAGAGTGCATCGCGAAATAATTGAAAATGGTTTTGGAAATCTCCAAAGGGATCAAAACATAAATGTTCGTCAGCGCAGATTTACCCGTATGATTATGCGTGAGTTTGATAGAGATCCGACCACAAGTGTTAGGAGAGTTTCTGGTGCCTTGGGAATTTCAGCAATCCATGCTCACCGTGTTCTTAGAAATGACCATAGACGTCCTTACCATTTGGAACCTGAGCAAGGACTACAGCCAGGGGACGGAGAACGAAGAAACACATTCTGTCAATGGATTCTTGATAGAACTGATAATAATAGGCAGTTTTTAAGTAACGGTTTATGGACCGATGAGTCATGCTTCACTAGACGTGGAGTGGTAAATTTTCATAATCAACATATTTGGTCGCATGAAAATCCGCATGCAGTTCGGGAAAGAAATTTTCACCGTACTACCGTAATCGACTATTTGGACCCTAACTTTTGCCTGCAAGGTTAAATGCTGCGACCTTCTTGGAATTTTTATAGGCTGCAGATGCAAATATGTGGGATGATGTTATGTTAGATTTAAGAAGATTGTCCTGGTTCCAGCTTGATGATTGTCCAGCTCATTATTCGAGAATAGTTAGAAACGAAAATTATCCAGAAAGATGGATCGGCCGTGGAGGACCAGTCGTCTGGCCTCCACGATCCCCTGACCTAAATCCATTAGATTTCTTTGCGTGAGGATTTTTAAAAGAAAAAGTGTACCAGACTCCCGTAAGCACAAGAGATATGCTAATAGACAGAATCAGGAATGCATGTGATGAAATAAGGCCTTATTTGATCATTCGTAGATGTGAATTGTGTATTGAACAATTGGGTTTACATTTCGAGCAACCGCTTTAGATTTTGTATGTTTGTCCTAACTATCCAATAGCATTTTAGTTGTAAATAATTAATTTAATTTGTTAAAAATAAAATTGGAAAATTAAACAAATTAATATTCTGTTTTTTGTGTTTATTTGGAGTTAGGAATTATTGCTGTGTTTAAAAACACAATCTAACCGATCATCTTAATTACTTGTAATGCCCAAATCGAAAATGTAAAAAAATGGTTCGTTTTGTTGTACCAAAAAATATTGTTGGAAATATTTAAAAAAAAAACTATTTTAGAAAGTAAATTTAAACACCCTGTATTTCGGAAGCCACGCATTTTTCGACCCATGTTTATATAGACATTATGCATTAATTTTAAAAGGTCAATCGAATCTTAAAGTTATGCAACAATAAACTGAAACGCCATGTATATCTCGCTTTAGGGAATATGCCCACTATCATAGATTAAAAAGGGGATATGAAATACGCTAGCCATCTATGAAACAGTTGCTACTGTTCTGCTGAACATAAAAATCAATTTACGAGATAGATATATAGTAATAATGTTTATTAGTTAAAATACAATATGTAATATAAATAATTCATGAAAATATACCAATAAACATGAAATACCCAAAAAAAAGTATGAACTTGTGCTTGGGCTTGAGACATAATAAATCAAAGCTGAAATATTTTAAAAAACAAAAGATTTTGTTTTGGTCAAATGTATAAATATAATATATATTGTCATTGTCGTCTACACCAGTTAGGTGAAAATTAAAGCTTCCGCCTTTTGTTGCATACTTCGACAAAATTTAAGCAAGGAGGACTCTTTATACTTTTTTAATCTCTCTAGCTTTCAATGGTCTTTGCCATCATCATCAGGAGCTGCAATTACATTGATAAAAGTAGCAACAATTGTGTAAAATGAATTTAAATTAACTTACAGTAGTATGTGAGGATGTTGCTAAATGTTATTTACGCTAAGGATGAGGGAAACACCCAGTAACATGGTGAAAGCTGGATAAATGGTACAATAGTCAAAATTATACAAACTACACACAGCTGTATGTCAAGAACAAATTAAAAACAGACTAAAAATATTTAAAACGAAAGTTGAGCATTACATCGTGAAGCCACTTGATGATTGCACAAAATGGTGGGCATAGAATCATGAGTAATACGATACAGCATAGTGAGTAAAAAAGTATATTTTGCATAGCACAACAACTGTGTTCAAAATAGATTTGTCAAAGCCGGACGTCTATAAGAAACTGAAGCACCTCTGTAACCATTATTTCTAAATTTAGCTACCAGAATTCGACGCGGATAGAAGTTTTCTTACGTCGAGAAATATGTGTTGCTTTCTTCCAACTTTCCAAGTTTCTCAGTTTTATTCTACCTCACACAAAAGAGAGTTATTGTTTCGTATTGTTTCCGATGAATATGTATGATATCGGGATGAAAGCGAGGTAAAAGAACTATGAAGGACAAAGGAGACACGGTCTTTTTCATTACCTTTTTCTGTGTTTTACTTTCAAGACGCTTCTATAAGGTAGGATGTTACACTCAACTTGAAAGGTAGATGGAATATATTTCACTTCAGTAGCGAAATATGAAATTTTTTCAACACCTTTGTTGTCGATTTAGGTCCACAAATAAACCGAAGAACGCAGCTTCAATATATTGTTTTTTGTATTTCTAATGTGCATTACGCAAATAGCATTTTTCAAATTTCTAAAAAAACAAATACTTTATTTTTTTAATATTAATGCGGCCTTCGTCTAAATCATTTTCAACTGACAATCTTACATTTGTATAGCTGAATTGAATTGTTTAGATCTATTTTCAAAGGATGATGCATTGTATCCTCGTTTTTTTTACTTGTGCGTTGGAAAATAACGTATACTAAGTGACATATAAATCCGAACACCCAGTTTAAATGGTTTTATTTTAATAAAAGTTGGTGAATGTATTTATCTTACTGTAAATAACAAGTGAAAAAATTTTCAGCCTTATCAGTTGGACATTCCTGCTTTTTTTTAATTCACTAACGCTCTAAAAATGAATATTTCAGCCGCAGTAAAGAATCAACGTTGGCGGATTTTGGTTCTTGACATAATTTACGATCGGTTACGATGCCTAGAGTACGTAGACCTGTACGATTTCGTCAACTTAGTGAGTTTGATAAGGGCCGTATAGTGGGACTTCGGGAAGCTCGACTTTCTTTTCGGGCAATTGCAGTTAGAGTGCAAAGAAGTGTAGACACTGTGGTTAGGTGTTGTCAGTCATGGCTTCGAAAAGGCCGTACGCAAAGAGCAAGGAGCACTGGACGCCGCCGTAGAACAACAGACCATGAAGATCGCCGCTTAAGATTATTGGCCTTAAGGGACCGTTTCTCCACTACCAGGTCCATTGCAAATGAATGGTTTGCAGAACACGGAAGACCTATTGGCATGCGAAGTGTTTACCGACGAATGAGAAGTTTTGGCTTGTTTTCATACCGGTCAGACTGGGTCCTCCCTTTAACTCGAGAACACCGACGTAATCGCCTTGAGTGGTGCAGACAACGGTCACTCTGGGATCAGGAATGGAACAGTATTGTCTTTAGTGACGAGTCTCGATTTTGTTTAGGCATGCTCGATGGTCGTGCCAGGGTTAGAAGGCGACGTGGTGAAGGGGAAATCCACAGTTTTTTGTTGAAAGACATGTTCATCACACTGTTGGAGTTATGGTTTGGGGTGCTATAGCTTATGGTTCCAGGCCACCTTTAATCTTCATCAGAGGTCACATGAACGCGCAGCGTTATATCCACGAAGTTCTAGAACCCCATCTTTTACCCTATCTTGACACCCTGGCAGATCCAACTTTCCAACAAGATAATGCCCGACCACATGTTGCAAGAGTCACAATAGACTTCTTTGAACATAATGATGTCACATTGTTACTATGGCCACCAAGATCTCCCGACTTATCCCCAATTGAGCACGTGTGGGATATGATGGGTAGGAGATTGCTCAATTTGCAACGTCCTCCTCAGACTCTAGAAGCACTTCGAGAAGAGTTGGTGGTTGCCTGGAATGAGATACCACAGGAGGACATTGACCACCTGATCAGAAGCATGCCTAGGCGCGTTGGAGAATGCGTAGCACATCAGGGTGCATCCACACATTATTAAAGGTCAAAAGGCTTTAAAGCAGTGCAATCATTTTGAAATTTTTATCATTTACTTATTCTGGTTCATTAAGTACTTATACAAAATTTTATTAAAATAAAACCATTTAAACTGGGTGTTCGGATTTATATGTCACTTAGTATACATTGAAATAAATCAGCCAATATGAATCTGATTTTTATTCCGGATACTAATAGGACCGGAACGAAAATAGATGCCTCAAATTTTGCGCTCATAGCCAAAACAAAAAATACAAGATACCTCTATTTCTCAGCATATGGCGAACCGCCAAATCCTTTGAAAATAACAATAAAAAGACAATTCCAAGGAGGACCTGATTCATCCGAAACAGGTAGTAAACAAATGAAGGGGGCAGGTTCCAGCCACCTGGTGTGCGGGCACAATAAAAAATGAGTTTGCTCTTTGGAACAGGTACCGACGGCCACACAAAAGGTATAACCCCATTGAATTTCTGGGAAACACAACCAGCCTATCTACGAGGGTTGTCTCAAAAATAAGGATCCCACTTTTTTTTCAGACAGAAACGAATTTGCCATTGGAAACGTTGGTCTTTAAGCTATTTTTATACATAGTCGCCATTTTTTCTACGCATTTTTTTATACGTCTTCTAATCTACTTTTTGGAAATATATACTAAGTGACATATAAATCCGAACACCCAGTTTAAATGGTTTTATTTTAATAAAATTTTGTATAATTACTTAATGAAGCATAATAAGTAAATGATAAACATTTCAAAATGATTGCACTGCTTTAAAGCCCTTTGACCTTTAATAATGTGTGGATGCACCCTGATGTGCTACGCATTCTCCAACGCGCCTAGGCATGCTTCTGATCAGGTGGTCAATGTCCTCCTGTGGTATCTCATTCCAGGCAACCACCAACTCCTCTCGAAGTGCTTCTAGAGTCTGAGGAGGACGTTGCAAATTGAGCAATCTCCTACCCATCAATTCCCACACGTGCTCAATTGGGGATAAGTCGGGAGATCTTGGTGGCCATGGTAACAATGTGACATCATTATGTTGAAAGAAGTCTATTATGACTCTTGCAACATGTGGTCGGGCATTATCTTGTTGGAAAGTTGGATCTGCCAGGGTGTCAAGATAGGGTAAAAGATGGAGTTCTAGAACTTAGTGGATATAACGCTGCGCGTTCATGTTACCTCTGATGAAGATTAAAGGTGACCTGGAACCATAAGCTATAGCACCCCAAACCATAACTCCAACAGTGTGATGAACATGTCTTTCAACAAAAAACTGTGGATTCCTCCTTTCACCACGTCGCCTTCTAACCCTGGCACGACCATCGTGCATACCTAAACAAAATCGAGACTCGTCACTAAAGCTGACTGTTCCATTCCTGATCCCAGAGTGACCGTTGCTGCACCACTCAAGGCGATTACGTCGGTGTTCTCGAGTTAAAGGGAGGACCCAGTGTGGCCGGTATGAAAACAAGCCAAAACTTCTCATTCGTCGGTAAATACTTCGCATGCCAATAGGACTTCCGTGTTCTGCAAACCATTCATTTGCAATGGACCTGGTAGTGGAGAAACGGTCCCTTAGGGCCAATAATCTTAGGCGGCGATTTTCACGGTCTGTTGTTCTACGGCGGCGGCGGCGTTGACGAAATCGTACATGTCTCCGTACTCTAGGCATCGTAACCGATCGTAAAGGATGTCAAGAACCAACGTTGATTCTTTACTGCGGCTGAAATATTCATTTTTAGAGCGTTAGTGAATTAAAAAAAAAGCAGTATAAAAACCGGAATGTCCAACTGATAAGGCTGAAAATTTTTTCACTTGTTATTTACAGTAAGATAAATACATTCACCAACTTTTATTAAAATAAAACCATTTAAACTGGGTGTTCGGATTTATATGTCACTTAGTATACATACTCGTAGAGGCCAAGCTTGTAAAAGCGTTTTAAGGCGGCTCCGACGCAGTGAGTTTCAAGCCATTTACAAGGTTTCAGCAGCTTCAAAACTGACACTCCATTTTTCAATATTTTTGAATGAAATTCATACAGTATGTTGAAAAGATAATTGCCCAACTTATTCGCTTACACACACTATTGTTACCTCATCATGAATTAAACTCACTGCATTCGTAATTAAAATTGTCGCATATGACCTTTTATTGCCCATTATCAACCTTGATAAAAAAGGCACTCAAGAACAATCACACCAACAAGAGTACAGCACGATATCGACGAACAGTAACAAGGGGAGAAAAATACTAAATGATCACTTGCTGAGTACCAAAATAAGAAACGATTTACTTCTAGATCGCTAATCGAAATCCGACTCTGTTATTATAAAAATTTACCTTGGTATGCACCCGCAGTCATCCTTTCGTCTTTTAATAAAGTAGCGCCGATGACCGTCTAGGCCCAACCCACCCTCGTTTCCTTTTCCGTTAAAATGCCAGATTTGTATTGTAAATTCATTTCGTTTGTTTCGCGACTTCTGATCATCTGAGGGAGTAGAACAAGGTGGACCATGGTAGACTATGTTAACAAATATATGTTCATTATTGCTTTATTTACTGGATAAACGAAACAAATACATGTCCTTCCATGGTCCACCCACCTGACTTATAGTAGAATTCTAAGGCGTTCCAATCCGAGTCAGGCTACTTTACTCGATTTTCTCAACCGTCGCCAATCAATTATTTGAGTCAGCAGTCCAAAAATTCGTATCGTGGTGTGAAAATCGCTACTGCGAAGCCGAATCTAGAAATGATCTAATTTTGGCAATCTGACCATAAAAGTACTATGTAATTCAAGATCGCCCAGCGAAAGAAAAGGGTAAATATTACACGTTACTGTGTCAAAACAAGGTCTCGAATGTTTGCACAGGTTTCACGAAAAGTATAATAAAGGTCAAGCTTGCAATGCGACTTTCGAGCACCGTGCAAAATGTTTGCTTTGACTAGCGGAAAGGTCAACAGATTCTTACAGCGCGATTTTTAAATTACAGTTTCGCGTGATTGAAAAAATCTGTTCGGACCTTATAAGGGGAAGTTAACTTTTGAGAGCAAGTGGGTTTTACAATTATTATTACATTTTGATGTAGGAATTTTCAAGACAGATGTCGTTACAAGATTTATAAGATTGTTTCTGTTCATAAATAGTTAGTGATAGTGAATCAAGTGTTTTTCAATATCTTTAGGCCATATTCGTGTACAGGGTGTTTCGCTTCAAATTTATATTTTATCTATTTATACCGTATCTCATGTATGATGGACACTACAATTTTAGTTTAATTTTATTCTTATTCTACGCTTGATGTATCCTTAGCTGTATTGGTCACAACCCAGATGTAACTACCAGTTTTATAATATCGTTTCAGTTTTATTCTCCTTTACCATTGATGTACGCTTTCAACGTGTTAATAGTGAACACATATACGAGGGATGTCTTTTAAGTTTTGCATATGGAAATAAAACAACACGGTAGGTAGTTTTAAATGACTTTATTGTTTTTCGAAGTACTTATTCCACTCGTTTGCTGGCAGATCCAAAACGGCATTTTTGAATGGAACCTTTGACCACGCAGTCTATTTTTAATTTTCGGGAAAGTAAAGAAATCGTTAGGACTTACTACATGGAGGATGGTCCAATAATTCCACGTTTTCTTCCGTTAAATACAAGTTTAAGTTTTGCATATAGAAACATAGTAGGCCGCGCGGATCGAACGTCAGTACTGAATCTTAACCTCACTCTTCAGTAAACTTAAATTCATAGTTTCACAACAATACGTGCAGTTTTCTCACTACAGTGTATTTTCAAGTGTCACCAAGTCATTAGAAAATTGGAACTCAACCGAGAACATTTTCGCGCCATAATTGATTACAACTTTCAGAGACAATTATCGCAACAAGAATGCCTTGCTGAGTTACTGACTGTTTTCGGCAACGAAGCGCCACATCAGTCGACAACTCATCATTGAAGATAGACATGTGACATATCGCGAAATTGAGGCGTCCTTGAAGATCTCAAAGACCTCAATTCAAAAAATTTTACATGAAGAATTAGGAGTAATAAAATTAGTTTCTCGTTGGATACCCCACCTGTTGACTGAAGAGCAGAAAGCAGCCAGGGTTAATTGGTGTCAAAGAACGCTTAACCGTTTCAATTCCGGAAACTCAAAAAATGTGTACAGCATTGTTAGTGGTGATGAATCGTGGATTTACTGTTATGAACCAGAAAATAATCGACAGTCGACTGTTTGGGTGTTCCAAGGTGAAGAAAAGCCAACAAAAGTCATCGGTTCTCGAAGTGTTTCGAAAAAGATGGTCGCGACATTTGTGTCAAAAGCGGGTCATATTGCAATAATTTCTCTTAATGAGCAAATAACTGTTACTGCGGATTGCTATATCACCATTTGTTTGCCAAAAGTCATCACCGAGCCTCGAAAAATCAGCCCCGAAAGAAGAATCATCCTCCACCTAGACAATGCAAGCTCGCACTCAGCCCAAAAAACAAGGCAGTACGAGTATGTAAGTTTTTAGTACAGTGTAGTTTTAAATATGCCTTTTTAATGTACAAGCGGCGTCTTAATATGTTTAGTTTTTTCATTCATATTATTTATTATTGAATGTAGTTAAGGTGCCACAGTGTCAGTTCAAAGTTTTGTCGTTTCTGCCCGTAATTCTGTACCCAGCACCAAAATATGTCAGTGCGTGAGTGTAGAAGCTTTGCCGAATATTTGAAGACTTTATTTCTAACTGCGGCTCTACAAATGGCAAAAATGGGGTGACCACACACAAGATTTTTCTTTCGTGGCAGTACTTTTATTTGACAGTAATACCCCTTTTGCAGCAACAATCTTTGAAATTTGTATTTGCATAATTGTATTTGGTAAATAAATTATTATTATTATTAAATTGATCCTCTTGTTAATTTTAGGACCTCTAGACGAAAACAGTAACATAGGAAAATTGTAGGCAATGTATTTTTTTGTATCACAAGAGGCCTAAGGAATAAAGTTATATTTTTTTAAACAAAATATCCTGTACATTTTTGAAAATAAAAAACTCAAATTTTGATGTGCGATTTAGTCATATGTGTCCATATGTATCTGATCACATGCTCCTGATTGTATAGGGCGGCTAGATGCAACAATTGGAAATAAGTATCACAAGCCATCTTAAATAGTTACATCAATTTTCTTTTAAAAGGGTCTATCCAAATATGTATCATAATACAGGGCAATTCATTTAAAAGTGCAACTTATATATAGCATAATCATAGGACATTCTGTGTAATTGTAGATATATTAAATAACATATCCTAATACCGTGAAAAGGAATCCACGGAAAATATTCTTTCAAATGTTTGGCAGCCAAACTCCTCCCATAAGTAATTATACTAAGTGACATATAAATCCGAACACCCAGTTTAAATGGTTTTATTTTAATAAAATTTTGTAGAAGTACTTAATGAAGCATAATAAGTAAATGATAAAAATTTCAAAATGATTGCACTGCTTTAAAGCCCTTTGACCTTTAATAATGTGTGGATGCACCCTGATGTGCTACGCATTCTCCAACGCGCCTAGGCATGCTTCTGATCAGGTGGTCAATGTCCTCCTGTGGTATCTCATTCCAGGCAACCACGAACTCCTCTCGAAGTGCTTCTAGAGTCTGAGGAGGACGTTGCAAATTGAGCAATCTCCTACCCATCATATCCCACACGTGCTCAATTGGGGATAAGTCGGGAGATCTTGGTGGCCATGGTAACAATGTGACATCATTATGTTGAAAGAAGTCTATTGTGACTCTTGCAACATGTGGTCGGGCATTATCTTGTTGGAAAGTTGGATCTGCCAGGGTGTCAAGATAGGGTAAAAGATGGGGTTCTAGAACTTCGTGGATATAACGCTGCGCGTTCATGTTACCTCTGATGAAGATTAAAGGTGACCTGGAACCATAAGCTATAGCACCCCAAACCATAACTCCAACAGTGTGATGAACATGTCTTTCAACAAAAAACTGTGGATTCCTCCTTTCACCACGTCGCCTTCTAACCCTGGCACGACCATCGTGCATGCCTAAACAAAATCGAGTGTGGCCGGTATGAAAACAAGCCAAAACTTCTCATTCGTCGGTAAACACTTCGCATGCCAATAGGTCTTCCGTGTTCTGCAAACCATTCATTTGCAATGAACCTGGTAGTGGAGAAACGGTCCCTTAAGGCCAATAATCTTAAGTGGCGATCTTCACGGTCTGTTGTTCTACGGCGGCGTCCAGTGCCCCTTGCTCTTTGCGTACGGCCATCTCGAAGCCATGCCTGACAACACCTAACCACAGTGTCTACACTTCTTTGCACTCTAACTGCAATTGCCCGAAAAGAAAGTCCAGCTTCCCGAAGTCGCACTATACGGCCCCTATCAAACTCACTAAGTTGACGCAATCGTACAGGTCTCCGTACCCTAGGCATCGTAACCGATCGTAAAGGATGTCAAGAACCAAAATCCGCCAACGTTGATTCTTTACTGCGGCCGAAATATTCATTTTTAGAGCGTTAGTAAATTAAAAAAAAGCAGTATAAAAACCGGATTGTCCAACTGATAAGGCTGAAAATTTTTTCACTTGTTATTTACAGTAAGATAAATATATTCACCAACTTTTATTAAAATAAAACCATTTAAAATGGGTGTTCGGATTTATATGTCACTTAGTATAATATATGATTTTCGATAAACACAATGGATTAAAATCCTATAACGATAAAAATCAGCAGACTACTGGAGGCATTTGTTTTGAAACAGCAAACTGCAAAATATCTAGAAGGCATTAACCCTCCGATCACTGATTTTTTTTCAAATTTTATCAGACGGACTTATCGCAATTTTTTATTTATTATAGCAACACAATCAAAAACACAAATTTGGAGTTTCAAACAGTTATTGTGAAAACCAGAAAATCGAGCTTTTGCTTTAATTTTCGTCCACTCATTCTTATTAACGATGTCTATTTCACACAGCATCATAAATAATTGCATAGTTCATCATATACTACGTGTCTGTTCTAAATGAGTTATAAAGTGGTCTTGACTTTTTCTCTGGAGGCAATATTTTTCAAGATATATCACAAAATGTGAGAAAAAAAAAGGTGAAAAACGTTATTTTTTAACAATTTTTCGCCACTTGCTATGCTAGTGCGTATCGATATTATTGCTATACGAAAAGAATCCTGAAACACCATCAATAGAAACCTCGGCTACTTCAAACAACATCCACTGTTTTTAACCCATGATCCCAATAAAAGTTCATTACACTGGACTATAACCTTATGTCTTGCAGGGGACACATGGCTCGTATTTTCTGTTGAAGTGTAAATATTGAAGTAAACGTGAAAGCAGTAAAAATTTTGGCAACGAGCAGAGTATTCCGAAATCGATGCGATGATACAATACTACACCATGTTAAACTAATATCGTCCTTGCCATTCAATCTGGCCGCTATTGATAAAAAATCGTTCGGTTAGTCACAATCCGAAAATATCCTGTGCTAACAAGTTGAATTATATAGCAGTACAGGTGTGAAGTATTGTAAAGTTTACAGCTCTTCAACGTGTCAAAATATTATTTTAACGCGAATTTTACGAATATTTGTGCTAAAATATACACGTGTATAGCAGTTGCCAAAAGTTTAGAAATAACGATTTTCATCATTACCAATTTTCATTTTATTTTGCTTCGACAAAGCTGGTAGATTTAGTTCAATTTTTATCTAAACGGATAAATGATTGCAAATATGTGGCTAGCGCAATACTGTTAACAAAAAAGAAATAACAAAAAAATTAATTTTGGAAAAATGCCTAAACGAATTCATCATCTGACAATGCCAAAAGTCGTATATTCCACCAAATTTCGTGGTAAACTGTATCCATCGAAGAAACAAAGTAAAATCAAACATATACACCCGTATTGCACGTGATCAAGAACTTAACCGTAGGAGACGCTACAGGGCCGTATCAAGCTATTGTGACTGATCTATCAAAAAATGTCGTACAAGATATGTGTTGCTGTAAATTCTATCAAAAGCATAGTAAATTATCAGGAATATACCACGCCTTTCTAATCATATTTCGACATTAGGAATCAGTGCAAAAAATTATGTATTCACCATTTCAGCAAAATGTTACTAAAACGCACACGAAAAAAACTTGTGGACCATCTCAATTGAAATTGTTCATATTTTATTATTAACTTACATATATATACCCAATAATATTTACAAATCAACCTTCTATTCACAATGCAGAGCAAATTTTTTTGAGCAAATAGAAACTACAGGCGTAGTAGTAGTAGTACAAAAGTTTATTACAGACTCCATAAAGTTTGTTAGTTTGATTGCTATTAAAATTTACATGAGAAATAGGAAGAAGGTCAAAATGGCACTATTATGCTTTGGAACTCCTAAATTAACCCTAATTTTGTGTAATTATAAATTTGGAATTTCCACATTAATAACTAGAAACTTACACTTTTATTGCAGTCTATAATGAACTTACCTGTCTTGCCAAAAAGCCCGTTAAACTGCCAGTCTTAATGGTATCAATCGATTTATATGCTGTATTTCGAGGAGCTTGAATCATCAGAATTGTTGATGTCAATTATAAGGGGTTCAACTTGGGTGTCAATGATATTGTCCATATCCCACATTTTGGTTTCAACCTTCTCTTGGACATGGTCAATACATGTTCTCCATTTTGCTGGCGTAATTCTATCGACAGCAACATCAAACAGTTTTTTAAGGTCAGAAAACTTAAAAGTGCTGTTATTTGACGCCACGTATTGCTTGATGTCGGCCCAAATCAACTCTATAGGATTCAGTTCGCAGTGATAGGGAGGCAGCCTGAGAATCGTTTTATTTTGGTTTTTGGCCATTTCGTCAACAATTTTTAAATCATATTTATACTTATGTCGCTTGACTATATTTATCAGCTCAGCTTTGACCATTGTTTGGTCGAAGTCGATCTTCTTTGAGACAAGCCACTGTTGAATGTCTGCCTTTTTGGTGGCCATTGTTGGAATTTTTTCCAATTTTCTGGAGTGGTACGGGGCATTATCCATCACAATAATTGCGTTATCATCAAGTGTCGGCAAATTTTTTTTGACCCAATTTTCAAATGAGTTACCATCCATTTCTTCGTGATAGTCTCCAGTTTTTTTGGATTCAAATGCCCACAATGCTTCAGGAACAAATCCATCTACGCTACCTATGTGGCAAATGATCAGGCGTTTTCCCTTGCCTGAAAGTAATTAGTTATTTTACTTCTCAGCGAGCGCACTAAATGACGAAATTAAGCAACTTACTCTTTTTAGGTTAGTGTAGGATAGGGTCTTAGATTAGTTTTTGGGTGAAGGAAATACTCAGAAACTTGGATGAGATAGCAAAACTGAGTTCGGAGCTTCCAAATCATTGATTCGATCAGAAAATGAATTATCTGCATCCAAAAAAGTTCATATACTTCGAAACTTACCTGCAGGATTTTTCAATCCCGTCGAAAGGCCATCTAAAAAAGCCTGCCTTGAGGACCTCACAGATCTGTCTACCCAAACCTTTCCCTGCGTATGCCCCGCGTTTACCCATGTTTCGTCTAAATAATAAATTTTTCTTCCTTCAGCGCGGAATTGCCTAATTTTTCTAAGGTATTCTCTCCTCCAGATAACAATTTCCTTCTTTTCTATCAATAAACTATTCCTTCCTCTTTTCAAAAATCGAAAGTCTAGTTATTTCAACAGCTTATGGAACGTAGATCTTTTAAAATTTGGCAGGTCCTCATCATCATTCACTTGCTTCAATATTTTATCTATTGTAGGTATTTCATTCCTGAAGAAAAAGTGATGTACTTTTCTTCTAATGGCACTTTTGTCAAAGTCATCTATTTTTTCGATGATTTTTTTTCTCGCTGGATATGTTTTTGGCTCAGATAGTGAGTGATTTTGTCTATATTCCTTCAAGATTTTGTAAACACTTGATCGACCTACTCCAGAAATTTCAGCAACCTTACATACGATATTTTCTATAGCCAATCCACTATTCTCTTGCATCTGGTTCTTGTAGATATTTAGAATAATTTGTTTTTCACCTGCGCTAAGATGAAGCTTTTTAGCCCTTTTGCTGGGTGGCGTTAAGCTGATTTCAACCACTTCATCAGCTGTATCTGTGTCAGACATTTTAGACTAATATTAAATTTCCGCAAGAAAAATCAAGTCAAGACGTGCATAAAACGTTCGCGCTCATAAACGGGTCTCCGTAACTGATTACAATCCTGTGCGTGGTGACGAACCATCAACGTGACGCTGAGAGTTCCCTCTACTATGCAGCGTTGCCAGGCTTAATGTCACAATGATCATGTTTTATTGGGAAAATTGTCAGAAATCGCCGAATGTTGAACAGAAACATTACAAGAAGTCTAACCTTGAAATGTGAGGCTACAAATCGATATTCTTATAGGGGGGAAAGGTAGGGAGCTGTTATGGTTCCTATTAACCTTGGTGAAAGTTGGAAACGGTAATATCATATATGGCATACATTCGGTTGAAGGTGTGTGCACGGAAAATAGATTGCGGATAGGATTTTAATAGATAAATCTGCACAAAAAAAAACACAAAAGGAGATTTTTGTATTTCCCTGAAGAATATCTCAAGGTTATTTCAGATGTACTCATCGAAACTTTATGGAAGGATTATCGAAACCTTATTTTCAATTGCGATAGGGCCACATACCTCGACATCGCATTAATGTGAAAAATAAGACAATAGAAAAAAATTCCCTCACTGATGCTATCTCTTAGGAAAAATTTAACCATAAAGATTGCACAAAAATTTTCTTCACCTTTTTGAGCTTGTTTTCGCATCTCCGTATATGCCGTTCATAATTTGCTGCAGATCAAATTGGAATATACCAACAGATTGATTTGTGATCCATGCGAATGTGATCAACCACTCTGGCGAAAACTCGCCGAGCGTGGCAACCATGCGACTTTGTCTGGAGGCTCGTCGCTACAAGCCAATCAGGAAGAGGCCGACAGAGCGCCATGGCTACCGATCACGCGTTGATCACGAATCAACCACTGTTTACGATTACTTTGTAGCTTCGTTAGATACACTTTAGATAAGATCTCGAACTTTAACATATAACATACTTTTGACTTGTAGTATATGTGATGATAAATCATGCTTATTAATCATTGTGAGAGGAGTATAAAATAGGACGATGTTTTTCAGTTAAAAAGTCTAGAGGGCAGAGGGGATTTTTCAGTCGTTCCACCCGCAATGCTTACAGTGATCTCAAAATAGTTTTGTATTTGTTAAAATAAACAGTTTAAAGAAAATAGCTCTTCAACCTATAAAAAATGTTTGTTTTTTTATATAGAAAGCTGCAAATACACTGAGAACCAAATTTATCTGACGGCCTGAGTTCAATATGTATAGACACCTATGTTAGAAAGAGATAGTACTGATAGCAGCCTGGATAGCGAAGCTCAAAACCACGTCGCCTAGCAATGATGATGCGGCAATGTGCCGCGTTGCCAAAATATGCGTTAGTCAATCTCTTCACCCAAATAATGATTTTATTTTGAGCGTACACATTTTTGAATTGTGGATTGTATCGGATATATTTAGGATCGGTTCCGGATCGGTCCTAACCGCGCTCCATCTTAGGTTGAAATGACAGGTCAGGATCGCCACAAATTCCGCAACATTGCGTCATTGGTTCGCTTGGCAACACCGCATTTCGTACGTTCTAAGGCAACGTTTCCACCTGCATAATCATAGATTATCGATTTTAGTCAGTACTCAGCTAGCAATCAAAGATAATTCTAAAATAGATTAAAACACTAAGTCGCATCAAAGTTGAAATAAATAATTCTAATCAAATTAAAAAAAAATTAAATTAAATAAAAGCTTGTGCGAACATTTTCTGGTGTAACATATTGGCGACGCGACCTTCTGCGTCACCGTTGCTAGGCAGTGTGGTGATGACCTTCGATCTTCAGCCGACTTCCATCTCTTTCTAACATGTGTTGATATACACTTCCCGCGCTTCTGTCTCGTACACATTGAGATCAAGTCGTCAGATTTGGTTTCCCTGTATACTAAATGAATATACCTGTATTTGATGAAATAAAACGGAAATCATGGTTTAGTGTAGATTCAGTGAGAGGTTATCAACAAGTGGTGAGATAACCATTATTACTTATTGTAATTAAGCAAGACAGTAAAGCGCAATCTTTATTCAAAAATCAAAATACGTTATCTTAATACTCACCCTGCTTTTCGATATTTTTCTACCTTGATACTCACCTAAAACAAAAGAAAAATTCTTTAGTATATGAGCGGCGATAAAGCTTTAAGTTTAACCCCAAACTTTGATCAATCGTTTTCCATATTTTTTCAATTCTGAATAATTTTTATCATACCACTGATCAGCAGCCAAAAAATATCCTAAATAAAATCAACAAAATATTACTTTTTTTAATGTGCTAAAACCGGAATGAAACTTATTTTTTCAATATTAGTTCAAGTTTTAGAGATACGGTGATTATATGTGTTCCTGCTGTGACAGTGTTTATATACTGTAATTCACAAGAATGCACGTGCTACATTTTTATATTCGGCAAGGAAAGATGATGTAATCGGCATGATTGTGTTACGTTATACATACGTGTACATTATATTGTTTTATATTAGCCATTTTTTCCTCAGATGGCTGACAGCGTTCATGCAAGATATCTCGAAAGTGTGTAAACAATCCAGATCAGTTTTGTTACGTGTGTGGTGATGTGACTTTTGCGTATCAGAGACGGTCTATTACTCCACTAATAACAAAGGCATATCAGCTTTATTTCGGTTGTAAACTAGGTGATCAAGACAAACAGTGGGCACCCCACATCTGCTGTAATACATGTGCTTCAAGTCTGAGGAGCTGCTTAAATGGCAAAAAACGGTCTATGCGCTTTGCTGTCCCAATGGTTTGGAGAGAGCCTACAAATCATATTAATGATTGTTACTTTTGCATGGTACCTTGTGTTGAACAAGCCACAGGTATGCCCAAGAAAAAAAAATCGGTTATTAACTACCCAAACATACCATCTGCGATGAGACCTGTGCCTCACAGTGACGAAAATCCTATTCCAAAACCCCCAGAATCCTACACTTGCGAATCAGAAAACGAATCAGATCATGGCGATCGAGTGATTCGTCAGGAAGAAGATATGCCATCAACGTCAAGAGATCCTGATTTTATACCGAGCACGTCATGCCACCAACCGCACAAAATAACACAGTCAGAATTAAATGATCTTGTAAGAGATTTAGAACTTCCAAAATGTAAGACGATGTTTCGGTATGTGTTTTTCGTAAACGCCACAAAGACCTAGAACCATTTTTCAATATGGAGAATAACTTGGTTTTCTGCAGTAACATTAACGGCTTACTGGCGGCTTTAAATATAAACTATAACCCAGAAGAATGGAGATTGTTTATAGACAGTTCAACATTGAGTTTAAAGGCAGTGTTATTGCATATTGGAAATATTTTACCATCTCTTCCTGTAGGGTATGCAGTTCACATGAAAGAATCATATGACAATATGAAGTACCTATTGACATGCATAAAATACGATGAGCACCAATAGCATATTTGTGGCGATTTGAAAGTTGTTGCACTTTTACTTGGGCTGCAGCTAGGCTACACAAAGTTTTGCTGTTTTTTGTGTGAATGGGACAGTCGGGCAAAGGCACTTCATTACACAAGACAAAACTGGCCTGTTCGTCAATTCCTAGAGCCAGGTCAAAAAAATGTACAGCATATGCCATTAGTAGATTCGAAAAAAAAATTATTACCACCACTGCATATCAAGTTGGGCCTAATGAAAAACTTGTCAAGGCATTAGATAGAGATGGGTCAGCTTTTCAATACCTGCGTCAGAAATTTCAAAGACTAAGTGAGGCAAAGGTTAAAGAAGGTATTTTTGTTGGGCCACAGATTCGAAATATTTTGAAAGATACACAGTTTGAAAACACTTTAACAGGTATTGAAAAAACTGCTTGGAATGATTTCCGTCTGGTGGTCACTAATTTCTTGGGAAATAGAAAAGCTGACAACTATAAAACCCTTGTCAAAAATATGCTGTCATCGTATCAAAAGATGGGCTGTAATATGTCTCTTAAAATACATTTCCTACACTCACACCTGGACTTTTTTCCTGACAATTGCGGAGCCGTAAGTGATGAGCACAGCGAACGTTTTCATCAGGATATTTCAACAATGGAAAAAAGGTACCAGGGAAAGTGGAATCCTTCCATGCTTGCAGACTACTGTTGGACTCTTGGTAAATATGCTCCAGAAACGATCCATAAAAGAACAGCAAAAAGACAGCGCATATAGTGATTCTTATAAGTATATGAATCTTGTTACTTTTTTTAATATATCCTTAAAAATAAAAAGTTTTTTTTCTAAACCGCAACTATTTTTTTTATTTCATTGTCATTTTTGGATTCAGCGCCCCAAAATTAACAAAGAAGTGCACTTTTCCCACAAGATACAATTAAAAAACTAAAATTTGTTGTCCAGTGATACTTTCATTAACAATAACAGTGCGTAAAATAATTGTTATTTATGTACCTAGGGCGTTAAGCGGTCGGTTATGGCCAACGGCCTGAAATTACAGCCGATAACACGAGATGCTTTTCACGCCCGAGATACATGCAATATTTTTTCTACAACCGAATAAAAAAAATTCCAACAGCTATAAGTGAAATCAATAAGAAAAATAGATTGCCATTCTGCGGGATCACCGGTAGTTACTTCGAAGCCTAGCAACGAACAAACAGTCTAGCTTGAAAATACACAAAATTACGAAACAATTACGCAATCAGTTTTTCGCTTTGCTTTCACGATCTTGTTTTCAGTCTGTCCGAGAACGAAAGGCAAGTTTGTCTTTTAAGCAATTTCAGTGTACAAAGCAGAAACGTTGACGGAAAAAGATTGAAAACAGTAGCTATAATATGCTTAGATCTCTTATTTCTTCCGGACTGACAGACGGAAATATGTAACCGGATGAAAAAGGTTTTACATAATGTCTCTAAAACTCTGAATAACATAAAAGGATATTTCCTTATAACTTGCTATACGATAGAATTTATTTGAAAATGTATCTGAATAACACAAGGTTTTTGAACGTTGCATGGCATGTACAGCCTGCGAGAACCACAAGTTCGCCCATCTTCAATCGCCAATCTGAGGCATTCGATGCCATTAATCATCGTCTTTTGGTTAGAAAGTGTATTTTTTGGTTTTTCTGACTCTTCTATTAATATGATTCGTAGCTTTTTACAAAATTCATCTCTGAGGGTAAACATTGATATGATTTTTCGTCTCCAAAATAACACATTTGTTCCGGAGTACCACAAGGGTCTGTACTTGGGCCACTATTATTCGTTTGATATATAGGATCTGCATGCTGCTGTTAAATACTGCATTGTTCAATTTTTCGCCGATGATTCACCAATTTATAATCATTTCCAAAGTTCTAATGTCCAGACTACTGTATTTGAGGTTAATGATGATTTAAAATCTGTACATATGCAAAACATCATGATCTTCAGTTGAACTCTCCAAAATCAAAAGTCATTATTTTTTAACCGAAACCATTTAGAAATGATGCAAAAAGAAACTTCAACATATATTTAAACGATGAAATATACTTGAATTAGTGCTTCTTTTTAGCCATTCACTTCACAAAATTTGTCAATGTAAAATTTAGTTCTTAAAATTGTTATAATTTATATTTTATACAGAGCTTACTTATGCTACTATTGTTACTCTTGTTAACAATAAAATATAATGTTTTTTTTGTACTGTTGTACTTTTCTTTTCGTTTAAGCGGCAGAATAGCACTGTGTTAATCTTTGACCTTAATAAAAACGATTATAAGAATAATAATAATAAGTTCAATTATTAAAATACACTTTAAAGTCTTGTAAAACAAGGTGGTATCTTTAATTTAGATATTTCGTGATCTCGAAAATTGCAATTTTCAACTGAATTTTTAATCATAGAATATATTCGCTTGGTAACCCAGATCAAATTTGTTTAAATAATTTTTTAAATAAATCACAATTTTTTTGCTCGGACATATTTTTTACAAGTTTTTTTCGTTCACTCCGAACAAAGATACGCCCCCATTCACTTTTCTCTAAAGTTGACCATTTCCGAGTTGTAAGCGATTTAATGTCTGAAAAGCCTTAAAACCGGGTATATTCAATGCTCAAAAACTCGTTTTAGTATTTTGAGAGTACTTTATTTTAAAGAGACTTTTAACCTTGTCTCAGGCCAAAATGACCGAATTTTTTTGTTTTCGGAGACTGTACAAAAGACCATGTAAATCATTTCGACTGCCTGCCTGTCGTCTGTTGTCTGACCGGTTGTCTTCAAGCCTTTTATACGAGTAACTCCGAAAACATCGCTCCGATATTAAATTTTGACACATGGTTATGGTAAACATAACAAAAATTCAAGTGAAGCAACACTGTCATATTTATACATGTGCATTGTCTATCAGTGTGTTGTATTATAGATTGGAAGCGACCATGCGGTCATATACAGGGTGGCGCAAGCTGTAAAATACTACTAGTCAAATATCCGAAAATGGGTGACTTCGGATTTCGGGCACTCGGAGCTTTGGGCATTCAAGGAATCAGGTACTAAAATAAAAAGTAAAATGATTGAATTTAAAATACATATTTTTATGTTACGTTCAAGGCCGAAAAGCCCGATCCTTTATACGAGTATCTAAGCTTGAGGAATGCTGAATCAATCTACTAGACAATGTTTTGCCTGAATACTAAGTGGTATTACTGCGATTGTCCGCCTAACCACGCTTAGTACATTTGCTAATACCGTTCAAACCGATGCCGATGTCGCATTTTAGCAGGCACTTTAGTCTCTCAACCAAAAATAGCGCTAGCAAATTCTTCCTTCTTATTACCTCTCGCGCATGTAATACCTTCAGCTGGGCATTTCCACAAATAACCTTCTGCAATTCGCGCATACTACAAAACGCTAAAATTAGTGGCTAATTATAAATAGACCTTTGCTTGGTGGAGCAGCAACCACATGGCCGACGCCGAACCATGACACGAACAGAAAATGAAGTAAAAAACCAAACAACAAAACGGTCGGTTCTGACGGCCATAGTTGCCTTTACTTTAACGAGCCAGTCATACGCCGGAACCAGGCATTATAATGCGATGGAAACAGGGCGACTCCAAAAATATGTGGTGAATATCCCAAGCAAGGGTGTTTTACCCGACTGCTTCAGAAGGAGGGTTACGGTTTTTGCGTGAGTGGGTAGGTACGTCAAAGTCTAAGTTATTAATTTCCTAGAATTGTTACGCTTTTCCAACTCTACTACTACTAACTTCATCAGAAACAGATCGCAAAAAGTTGTTATCGATATGAACTCATCACCAGAAACTTCAATATCCTCGGAAGTGTCCAAGGAACAGTGCTTGGACCACTCCTTTTTATTCTTTGCATAGCTGATCTGGACAAAGTGGTAAAATATTGCAATATTCAATTCTGATTATTCTCAATTACACAAAATTTTCAATAATGACAAAATTATAGTTGGAGAATATCATATAAATGAGGTCTAAAAGTCATAACCTCCATTTAAGTCCTACAAAATCAACATTTATCATATTTTCTCACAAAAATTAATGAAATATGTTAAAAGGTATACATATACTAAGTGACATATAAATCCGAACACCCAGTTTAAATGGTTTTATTTTAATAAAAGTTGGTGAATGTATTTATCTTACTGTAAATAACAAGTGAAAAAATTTTCAGCCTTATCAGTTGGACACTCCGGTTTTTATACTCCTTTTTTTTAATTCACTAACGCTCTAAAAATGAATATTTCAGCCGCAGTAAAGAATCAACGTTGGCGGATTTTGGTTCTTGACATCCTTTACGATCGGTTACGATGCCTAGAGTACGGAGACCTGTACGATTTCGTCAACTTAGTGAGTTTGATAGGGGCCGTATAGTGGGACTTCGGGAAGCTGGAATTTCTTTTCGGGCAATTGCAGTTAGAGTGCAAAGAAGTGTAGACACTGTGGTTAGGTGTTGTCAGGTATGGCTTCGAGAAGCCCGTACGCAAAGAGCAAGTGGCACTGGACGCCGCCGTAGAACAACAGACCGTGAAGATCGCCGCCTAAGATTATTGGCCTTAAGGGACCGTTTCTCCACTACCAGGTCCATTGCAAATGAATGGTTTGCAGAACACGGAAGACCTATTGGCATGCGAAGTGTTTACCGACGAATGAGAAGTTTTGGCTTGTTTTCATACCGGCCACACTGGGTCCTCCCTTTAACTCGAGAACACCGACGTAATCGCCTTGAGTGGTGCAGACAACGGTCACTCTGGGATCAGGAATGGAACAGTATTGTCTTTAGTGACGAGTCTCGATTTTGTTTAGGCATGCACGATGGTCGTGCCAGGGTTAGAAGGCGACGTTGTGAAAGGAGGAATCCACAGTTTTTTGTTGAAAGACATGTTCATCACACTGTTGGAGTTATGGTTTGGGGTGCTATAGCTTATGGTTCCAGGTCACCTTTAATCTTCATCAGAGGTAACATGAACGTGCAGCGTTATATCCACGAAGTTCTAGAACCCCATATTTTACCCTATCTTAACACCCTGGCAGAGATCCAACTTTCCAACAAGATAATGCCCGACCACATGTTGCAAGAGTCACAATAGACTTCTTTCAACATAATGATGTCACATTGTTACCATGGCCACCAAGATCTCCCGACTTATCTCCAATTGAGCACGTGTGGGATATGATGGGTAGGAGATTGCTCAATTTGCAACGTCCTCCTCAGACTCTTAGAAGCACTTCGAGAGAAGTTGGTGGTTGCCTGGAATGAGATACCACAGGAGGACATTGACCACCTGATCAGAAGCATGCCTAGGCGCGTTGGAGAATGCGTAGCACATCAGGGTGCATCCACACATTATTAAAGGTCAAAGGGCTTTAAAGCAGTGCAATCATTTTATCATACTTATACAGAAATTTATTAAAATAAAACCATTTAAACTGGGTGTTCGGATTTATATGTCACTTAGTATATGTTAAAAGGTATACATATCTTTGGGTGGTGAAATTATTCAGATACATGAATCAGTTAAAAACTTAGGTATTTTTCTCTAAATTTCATAAACCTCATGTCTCGTGTTAATCGTATTACTAAACAAATGTTAGATTACAAAACTAATTCCATGTGAATCATTGATCGTTTCAAAAACTACACATTGCGATATTGTTTACCATTCATTTTTAGATTCGGTATCTATAAAGCGCTTATAAAAAATTCGAAATTCTTGCTACGGATTAATAGAAAACTTGAAAAAGTACGACCATATTTTGACATCTTTTCGAAAGTATGTTATGTCCATAAGCTCCAAATTACCTAATTACCTCCGTTTTTAAAGGAGAAGCTAAAAAGTCGTAAGTGTGTTTATTCTAGGGATATCCGTTTCCCTAATAAACTCGCCATTCTTACCAAAGAACTTCATTTTTCTATAAAGACTATGTACTTTTAATGCGATCTATCTATATACCTAATTCATTACTCCCAGAAATCAAATATTTTGTCATTTTATAACTTTTAATATACAGGGTGTAAACGTTATGGTAGTCATTCTTGAAATGGATAATACAGGGGTCAAAACAAGTTAAAAAGTTCATATGACCCATGGTCCAAAGTCAATAGATTTTTGTCTAAGTGGCTTTATAGTTTACGACTTTAAGTACTTTATATCGACCAGAATCACCATAATCTTACTAATTCTTATAATCTAATCTAAAACGTTTTTAAATTAGGTAATTAACAAATAAATAGCATTAAGTTTTTCTAAGTTAAGCCAAAATGTGTAGTCAGTAAGTAAGTTTCATTAAATTAAATATTTAAAACACACATGACAACAGCGCGTCGTCAGCACTCTTATCGAACCGGCAATCGATCGCAAACGGTAACAGTGGTTAGTCAAGAATATTCTTGAAGATCAGGTAATTGGCCCTTTC
The DNA here is from genome assembly GCA_963669975.1 of Acanthoscelides obtectus. Lineage (NCBI taxonomy): Eukaryota > Metazoa > Arthropoda > Insecta > Coleoptera > Chrysomelidae > Acanthoscelides > Acanthoscelides obtectus. The sequence goes on along the minus strand of CAVLJG010000001.1, from coordinate 119,872,228 downwards.
GAGTTACCCCCAAAGTTGTCAGGAGAACGATAGCTTAGCTTTCTAGCCAATAACCTACCAGAACTTTTGGAACACACCTTAGACAACATGTCATCACAACGGAGACAGAATTTGTGGTTTCTTCATGATGGGGCACCACCACACATTTTTAGAGACGTCATTCAGTATTTGAATGAACATTATCCAAATCACTGGATCGGGCGAAATGCTCATGATCCTCGAAAATGGCCAGCAAGATCTCCGGACCTCAATTCGATGGATTTCTGGTATTGGGGAGAACTTAAAGGGATGGTTTATGGGGCTGGTCAAATAACAACTGAAGCACAACTTCGCGAAGAAAAATTTAATGCGGCTGAAATAATAAATGGCCAACTTCGAGGACCTAGAGTAAGAAGAAACTGGGTTCGTTGTAATGAAGCTTGTGTGATGAAGCCAACCAGCAGAAATACGTATCGCTCGGGTTACCTATCCTATTTTCTGCTCGAATCCACTTTCCATTATTTTTGCGGATTTTGCCGATTATTTTCCTACTTTATATATATATATATATACAATTATTGATAATTGGGAAATTGGCAAACTTTTAGGCTTTAGTTTATTCTTTTGACGATAAAATCAAGCTTTCGGCATTCTCTGTGGAGCCTTCTTCAGGATCTGAAAACACAATTGTGATGCTAGCAACCAATACAGTGACGACTTAAATTATCAAACAACTTACTCGTCGTTGAGGTTGCAGCCAAATGCAGTTTCTAACCTCCTACTTCCGCTACACGTGGAGATGGGGACGGAACGGAAAGATAATGCGTCGACAGATGACATGTGATTGACGCGACGGAACGTGGAACTGTAAACCTCATTGTCCAATTTGGGCATGAAGTATACGAGGGACGCTCGGTAAACCTTCACCCAAATTACCAAAATGCTAAATTAGTTTGTTTTGGAAAAGTGTGTAGTTCATATGAGTGTACGAATGTAAGATAGTGATACACACTTGAAAAGATGAGTTATGTGAGTTTATGTTGAAGATTGTGAGTGAGAAATTTCAATTAACAGGATAGCAAGTGGAAATGTATTTTAATTTTGGGACGACGTTGGATCGATTTGGATATGTAGCCATTCTAGCTTTTCGCAATTCAACAGGTAGGAATAAACGACACTAAGCTGCTTAACATTAGCCTTTTTATTCATGCAATGATCTGTCATGAAAATGTGGGACATTGATAAAAATAAACGTTTTGAGAGTCTTTTTTCTTTGTCAACTGGTCGTTGGCAATGGCAATGACTACTGCTTATATATATATATAAGATAAATGAAATCAGTTCCACATGAGCAAAAATAATTTTAGGTCAAACCCTGAAATACATTTTGGTCAGGCTGTTCTACTATCAGACCCATATTCACTTATTCGTAATCCATTATCTACCATCAATGACTAGACCCGTACCGTGCTGTCGATTGTTGTAAAGCATGAAACAGCGTAGAAGACTGTTGATTATGGCACAAAGAGGGAAGGCAAACGGTCCTATTCAGCCTACCAAGTTTAATTTCATTTCTCTTATCTAACCCGTCTACTGCCTCGCCCTTGAAAAGCAACCCTGTTCCCATTCAGTGTATTTTATCCCCCATTCCTAAGGCAAGCGGACTCGACCTTAAATTGTACCACTTACATTTTATCAATACGATCCCATCTCTAGCTGCCTCCATCATGTCCCCGTTAACCTTTTCTTGGACAGGTGTCTGCTATTAAAACACGTGGATACGTAAGCACTGATGGGTTTTTCATTTTACTTATATTTTAGGGCTAGATATTCACGTTGAGCATGCTGATAAATGAAACAGGAGACATGTGCATACAGGTTGACCAGAAAGGTCAAATCAAGGTCAATACTCTGGAAACGGATAACGCGGAACATTTTACATTCAGATAATGGTCTTTTGAGTTTGAACGTTGTGGTCAAGGTCATCGTAAAAACCCTCGATTGATAAAGAAAGTCGGGGGTCTTTATGGAGAGAAAGTAGTGATAGCAGGAGCTTCAATTTTTTATCAGGATATTTACTCATGACCTTGAAGCCGAGCTTACGGTGAATTAGTGTCAAGGCAATTTTCTTTAAGGGTATGGTATACTTTTGACTTTTGAAATCGGTAAAACCGAAAATGCTACATTTAGCTATGACCTTGGGTGAAATATGTTTCAACCTTGAACTTCATTCTCAAGGTCAATATAAAAAGTCATCGTTTAGGAAATATCAGGAATGTTTCTAAAAATAAAGCAGCAATGGACACTAAAAGACAGCAGGAGTTTCAATGTCCCTAGATATTAATTGATGACCTTGACGGTCAAATCAAAGCGTAGATATTTGTTTGTCAGTTACCCTATACGTTCGATCTAGGAAACGTTAGAGCGTAAAATTTCACGTTTTGACCACAGGCGTTTAGGGTCAACATAATTTTCCAGGGTCAAAGGTCTTGACCTTGATTTGTCCTTCAAGGTCATGGGTCAATGTCAAATTGAAAGTTACCACCGAATAGCCCTAGCTTTAATCGGAATGTCAAAGGGCAAAAAAGGTTATACCCAGAAAAGTTATGCCGACGTTTTCAAATATATTTGTGTATGACGTCGGTTTAACTGGTTGACATTTCAAATGACCCTCGATAATATGAGATTGTGTATATATGATAACACAAGACTATATCGGCGTTCACTGGGATTTAATATTGAAACGAAAGTTTCTAAAGTGATATTTAGTTCGATAGACGGATGACATCAGAGTAGCTGCTCCGATGCAGTCACATGACTAGTGCTTTAATATCACTAACTTCAAATCTAAAAATCACCATGACAAGTAACAGAGGAGATCGAGCTTGGATGACATTATATACAATATTGAAAACTTATTTCTGTCAAGAACGAAAATATGGCACTGGATGAGTGACTGACATTCAGATGTTTTCTGCATTTGTCAATTTGAGATACAATAGTTTTTTTTTTTGCAAATGATCGACGTGCGGGTAAGGATAAATTTGTTTGATTCCCTTTGCTCTACACTCAAATAGTTCTCTCCTCTAGAAAAGTCAATTAACGTCAGCAATCGAGCTTGAAAAGATTTTCGTTTTTTTAGCCTCTTGTAGTTAATTGTTCGAAAAATTTGATTCAAAGATGTTCTAAAATTTCCCTCATTACATCAAGTGACGACGCTGGAACTCTAGTCAAAGTATACTTTACTTAAGATGCTACCCCAAGTTACAATTCATTACATATTGATTGATAATAAACTCGAGAAACTTGATAACTCGGATCCAAACTAATTTTTAAGTATCGCTTTATCAACACATGACTCCCTGTCTTTATATGCATTTCAAGCATAATACGATACAATAAGCTTTATGAACAATCCAGATACAAGCAAATGAAAAACCCATTAATCTATCCTGCACGCACTATATTCCACAATCGGGCAACTTCATACCACAGCAATCACAGCAAGTCATGATCCGAAAACAAACGAACTTTATGAGATACGTGCCGATGCGCGTGCGGCAAATAAACAATTGCCATTGCAACCATCCAATCGGGATGGCGTCCGTTTTCTGACTGTGGAATCACGGTTGTTTGGTTGGATGTCTGGCTATCTTTTGGTTAGTGCTATACGAAACACAGAACACAGCCTGCTAGGTAGAAGGTAGGATATCCGCTGTGGCTGTGTGGCTGCCATCGAGTTGGCTTGCATGGATGTCTCGTCTTTTGTTTTGTCTGTCGTGCCGTTGCTGGTATCGTGATGTACGCGGTCGGACTGTTGTTCGGCTGGCAGTGTTGCCAATTGGTTACTGAGGAAGCTCCCAGGATGGAAATGAAAGAAAGCTTTTTTGGCCAAGTTCAGCTACTACTGTTAATTTTTCTCTAGTGCACGTTTTTGCAGATAAACAGAATTTTTTCTACAAGTTTACGTGTAACGATGGATGGATTTTGGATAAAGTTTGTAATGATGCTAAAAATGAAAAGTGTGGCTTTCCTTTAATAAGCGAAAATATGAGGGCCATTTTTTAACTAGAAATCGTTATGCAATGGAGTCAGAGACACTTCATTTATAAATGTAAATTGTATCACAAAATATAAACATTTTTCCATTTTTTAACATAATCACCATAAGCATTTAAACATTCGACAAGTCATGTTACCAGCCTTTGTCGTCAAAGAAAGCTACCGCCTGGCCGTTAAACCAATTTTCATTTTCTAAGCGCTTTCCACTAACAATTTACTCAAGTTTTGGGAAAAGATGAAAATCTGATGATGCTGTCATGGCTCTATGGTGGTGGATACAGTAATTGTCCCAATGAAACTTGTCCATTTCCTTCTGTGTTCTTGCTGCAACGTGAAGATTTAAAAGAATGTGTCTAAACCTGAAGATCAAACGTGTTTGAAACCGAGCTTGAGCGGTTGTAGACTCAAACTCACTGATACTCATACTCATTCGTTAATATTTTTACAAAAACTTTGTTTACATTTTACATACATACAGAATAAATGTAAAATTTACATCTGCTCAAATCTACAATTTAGAAACTCTTCCACCAAATACAAGCGTGTTGTCAATACAATATTTTTAATTTCTGCATATATTGTTTCTACATGTAACCTCTTGAAACTCTCTGGTCGAATATTAAATAATTTTATTGCCCAGTATTTATTGCCCGAAATGATGTGGTCAGTTCTTCCTTTTTCTGCTGTTGCGTTGCACATTGGCTTTGTTATTTCATGTATAATTGTTTACAAAGAGGAAATTCAAAACAGAATGTATACCTAATAATGCGAGGTGTAAATAAAGAATTAATAATCTTTCAAATACATTTGAAAGATCCCTTACTGTCCAACACTGTCGGTTTTATTGCCACCACCAACAAACACTCTTTTCAACATCTTTTTCCATTTTTAATGTTGACGCCTTTTGTTGAACCACAAACGTTTTAATAATTGTCGCAATTCTCAAAAAAGATCATGCTCAAACGCTTCTAATCTATATGGGATACATAATAAAAGTGTATCAATCGCATTTCCCCACAAAGTTCCATCGAGACGAAAAGTCGTACATTTAGGAAAAACATCCAACTTTGGCAACACTGCATGGTACCGCTCCAGAGGTCCGCACGGATGGGTTGCTGGGTCTATGAAACCACATGGCGCAGATGGATCGGAAACAGCGTTGCCAGTTTTGGGGGTACCTAGAGATTCAGATGGTTTTCGTCAGTATATCCGCACATTTTTTAATCTAACATATGAAACTTATCCTATAATCAAATCATTTGAACGATGAGTTTCAGCAACCTCTGTACATGTTAAGCAGTCCAAATACCGGGATTACCGTATTGCTGAGATTAAAGAAGAAAATGCTTTGACGCTAGTTCCAGGTTCTGGGTTTCAATAATATTTGTTTTGTTCTAGCTTTTTATATCAGCCCATCTTCCTCCTTTGCTATTAACGTCGCGGCAGCTCCTGGCAAAAGCTAGGCTATTTGTTTGGGGTTAAGAAGCCCAGAGAGCCTTGAGTACTGCTCACATTTTTGGGGTGCTGCCGCCCCTGCTGCGTTCAGAGGAGGGCTGTCCGACTGACCAATGACTCTTCTCTAACGGAACCCTTTCACACGGACCGGGCGTCGGCGAGCTGGCTGTCTTCTACCGCTATGTCAACGGGCTTTGTTCTTCAGAATTCTCAGCCATAATGCCGCCGCGCGAAGGGCGTACCAGACATACCCGCCTGGCCTCGGTCCTCTCCTAACCGTGTCGAACTTCGTACATCCAGAACTGACCGATACGACCGCTCCTTTGTCGATAGGATGTCGTGATTGTGGAACAATCTACAAGAGGAGGCTTTTCCCAATTCTACTAGCCTTACGTTCCTCATAGCAGTTGCGGTGCACTAGCAGAGTACCTCTTAAATACATTACTCAGTATGAGTATCATTGAACTGAACCATATTCATACAAATCTATACTAAGTGACATATAAATCCGAACACCCAGTTTAAATGGTTTTATTTTAATAAAATTTTGTATAAGTACTTAATGAAGCATAATAAGTAAATGATAAAAATTTCAAAACGATTGCACTGCTTTAAAGCCCTTTGACCTTTAATAATGTGCTACGCATTCTCCAACGCGCCTAGGCATGCTTCTGATCAGGTGGTCAATGTCCTCCTGTGGTATCTCATTCCAGGCAACCACCAACTCCTCTCGAAGTGCTTCTAGAGTCTGAGGAGGACGTTGCAAATTGAGCAATCTCCTACCCATCATATCCCACACGTGCTCAATTGGGGATAAGTCGGGAGATCTTGGTGGCCATGGTAACAATGTGACATCATTATGATGAAAGAAGTCTATTGTGACTCTTGCAACATGTGGTCGGGCATAATCTTGTTGGAAAGTTGGATCTGCCAGGGTGTCAAGATAGGGTAAAAGATGGGGTTCTAGAACTCCGTGGATATAACGCTGCGCGTTCATGTTACCTCTGATGAAGATTAAAGGTGACCTGGAACCATAAGCTATAGCACCTCAAACCATAACTCCAACAGTGTGATGAACATATCCTTCAACAAAAAACTGTGGATTCCTCCTTTCACCACGTCGCCTTCTAACCCTGGCACGACCATCGTGCATGCCTAAACAAAATCGAGACTCGTCACTAAAGACAATACTGTTCCATTCCTGATCCAAGAGTGACCGTTGTCTGCACCACTCAAGGCGATTACGTCGGTGTTCTCGAGTTAAAGGGAGGACCCAGTGTGGCCGGTATGAAAACAAGCCAAAACTTCTCATTCGTCGGTAAACACTTCGCATGCCAATAGGTCTTCCGTGTTCTGCAAACCATTCATTTGCAATGAACCTAGTAGTGGAGAAACGGTCCCTTAAGGCCAATAATCTTAGGCGGCGATCTTCACGGTCTGTTGTTCTACGGCGGCGTCCAGTGCCCCTTGCTCTTTGCGTACGGCCTTCTCGAAGCCATGCCTTACAACACCTAACCACAGTGTCTACACTTTGCACTCTAACTGCAATTGCCCGAAAAGAAAGTCCAGCTTCCCGAAGTCCCACTATACGGCCCCTATCAAACTCACTAAGTTGACGAAATCGTACAGGTCTCCGTACTCTAGTGAATTAAAAAAAAGCAGCATAAAAACCGGAATGTCCAACTGATAAGGCTGAACATTTTTTCACTTGTTATTTACAGTAAGATAAATACATTCACCAACTTTTATTAAAATAAAACCATTTAAACTGGGTGTTCGGATTTATATGCCACTTAGTATATATCACGAAACGTGTTTATCACGTTCAGCGGTTTGAATACAGCTACAAAAACTATCATATCCTATGAATCAATAACAAATATGTCTATAAAAACCGTATGATCCACGCATCACTGAAAACTGAATACGTGTGTAGTGAAAGTGAACAAAAAGGCAGCAGCTTCAGCTTTGACCTTGAGCTGTTTCAGCGAAAGGCTGCTCCGCCGGTTCACTCAACCCGCGAACTGATCGAAAAATAGCTCGGTCCTCCTAGTTCCCTATTAAAATCAATTTCCTAATAGCGGACGGCAGATTGATGAGTCATTAGCTGATTAATATTCATTATTACTAGCTAGCGTCTAGCTAGCTTCTGGGACAGGTGATGTATTATGGCGCTTCTAATATGGCAATATTTATACTGGGTTAGCTAGCTGCAGCAGAGTAACCAGCACACCAACAATACAAAAATGGCTTCACGTAGGTTGACACTGGACTTCGTATGCATCGTGGTCATCCGTTCATAAAGCATTATGTTCAACGCAATTTGAATTAGCTGAGAAGAAAGTCAGTTACACAGAGATATTAAAGAGCCCGTACAATTAGTCCAAAGACATTCTTTCTCTGCCCTACCGGTACTTACTGTTTATCTGGCAACGTTGTCCCTTTCCACACCTGGCTAACAGGTTCCTGGAATTACCGGAGGTGAGAGCATATAAATATACTACTGTTATGGGATTTTTCCGGAGTATCAAAAGTAATGCCTTGGCTGTTGACGGAATCAACCTAAATATGTTAACAATCATATTCGATTTGCTAATTGAAAATATAACTTTCATCATCAACTATGCAATTGCATCGTCAAACTTCCCCAACTGTTGGAAAAAAGCAAATGTTCTCCCCCTAGCTAAAATAAGTAACCCTACAGATATACTAAGTGACATATAAATCCGAACACCCAGTTTAAATGGTTTTATTTTAATGAAAGTTGGTGAATGTATTTATCTTACTGTAAATAACAAGTGAAAACATTTTCAGCCCTATCAGTTGGACATTCCGGTTTTTATACTGCTTTTTTTAATTCACTAACGCTCTAAAAATGAATATTTCAGCCGCAGTAAAGAATCAACGTTGGCGGATTTTGGTTCTTGACATCCTTTACGATCGGTTACGATGCCTAGAGTACGGAGACCTGTACGATTTCGTCAACTTAGTGAGTTTGATAGGGGCCGTATAGTGGGACTTCGGGAAGCTGTCCTTTCTTTTCGGGCAATTGCAGTTAGAGTGCAAAGAAGTGTAGACACTGTGGTTAGGTGTTGTCAGGCATGGCTTCGAGAAGGCCGTACGCAAAGAGCAAGGGGCACTGGACGCCGCCGTAGAACAACAGACCGTGAAGATCGCCGCCTAAGATTATTGGCCTTAAGGGACCGTTTCTCCACTACCAGGTCCATTGCAAATGAATGGTTTGCACAACACGGAAGACCTATTGGCATGCGAAGTGTTTACCGACGAATGAGAAGTTTTGGCTTGTTTTCATACCGGCCACACTGGGTCCTCCCTTTAACTCGAGAACACCGACGTAATCGCCTTGAGTGGTGCAGACAACGGTCACTCTGGGATGAGGAATGGAACAGTATTGTCTTTAGTGACGAGTCTCGATTTTGTTTAGGCATGCACGATGGTCGCGCCACGGTTAGAAGGCGGCGTGGTGAAAGAAGGATTCCACAGTTTTTTGTTGAAAGACATGTTCAACACACTGTTGGAGTTATGGTTTGGGGTGCTATAGCTTATGGTTCCAGGTCACCTTTAATCTTCATCAGAGGTAACATGAACGCGCAGCGTTATATCCACGAAGTTCTAGAACCCCATCTTTTACCCTATCTTGACACCCTGGCAGATCCAACTTTCCAACAAGATAATGCCCGACCACATGTTGCAAGACTCACAATAGACTTCTTTCAACATAATGATGTCACATTGTTACCATGGCCACCAAGATCTCCCGACTTATCCCCAATTGAGCACGTGTGGGATATGATGGGTAGGAGATTGCTCAATTTGCAACGTCCTTCTCAGACTCTAGAAGCACTTCGAGAGGAGTTGGTGGTTGCCTGGAATGAGATACCACAGGAGGACATTGACCACCTGATCAGAAGCATGCCTAGGCGCGTTGGAGAATGCGTAGCACATCAGGGTGCATCCACACATTATTAAAGGTCAAAGGGCTTTAAAGCAGCACTTATTATGCTTCATTAAGTACCTATACAAAATTTTATTAAAATAAAACCATTTAAACTGGGTGTTCGGATTTATATGTCACTTAGTATATTTCACATCTGAGGCCGATAAAATATACTACTAGCATTTTCCAAGTTATTAGAACTAGCCATGAAACATCAGGTATCTGACTACGTCTTCTCCAATGGTATCATTCCTGAAGTCCAATCGGGTTTCAGGAAAAACCACAGTGTAGATCAAGGAAATTTAGCATGCTTAGTGTTACTTGATTATACAAAAACTTTTGATACTCTGGAACCATCTATTCTTGTGAAAAAGCTTATATACTTTGGTTTTTCGGAATCTGCAACTAATTTTGTATTAAGTTATTTCACTGACAGGAGTCAGATGGTTGTGATTGGGTCAGGTATCTCGGAGGAGATACCAGTTAAACTAGGGGTACCACAGGGTTCCATTCTGGGACCATTATTGTTCTCAATTTACATTTCTGACTTCCACGAGTACGTTGAACACTGCAGTATTCATCACTATGCTGACGACACTCAATTGCACTTTGGCTTTGATATTAAAGATTTAGAAAATGCCGAACGTTTGATTAATAATGATTTAATGAATTTATCTAACGTATCTTGTGCCCATAATCTCAAAACCATTACGAGGCAGCAGCGGTAGCCGCAGTAGTAGACTCTTCGGTCTCCTGATGACAATAATCCGGACTTTTTGAAGTGCATATTGGTGACAGACGAATCTACGTTGGTACGGTAATGTTTGGGCTGGCATGGTGAACGGTATGCATTTATTCTCCCAAATTTGTCATATTTGTTACCTCTGTTAGTGGTCTGCACCACCGCCGGCGTCTGCGCGGTAATGCATCAGATGATTTCATTTTCTGTTGGAGCGGTATGATTTCGGGCAGAGACGTACTTAGCCCTTCTCGTCAACTGGAGAGTGAGTACTTTTTCCTTTATTTTTTTTACTTGGTCGCCCTCGTTTCACTACACATTACCTTTGTTATTTCAAGGGTAGTTGTTTCTGAAAAGGAAAACCCCAACTTTGCGGACACCCTGTAGTGGCAACAATTTTTGTAATCAACTCTTTTCGATACCATGTCTAATAACGGAATTATCGACCAAGCCCACACTAAAAACTTACCCTGTATATATGCAGTGCTTTACAAAAACAGCAACTTTGGTAGTTTGCCTGACCAATTTCAGCTTCCTGAATTTCAGCTCGCTAACTTCCATTCAAAAGATAAAGTGCGGGGTGTCCTTTTTGAAAAGCAGTATATGTGCATACATAGATATTATATGAATCTCCTATATGTAAATTTGAGATACAAAAAAAAAATAAATGAAAACACACCTCTGCGCATATATTGTATATTGGATCTGATGTGAAGAAACTCGGAAAAGCCAATCTCGCTTGAGAAACATAATATTGGCAGTGAACTGAGATGGAAAACAGTAGAGGAAAATCCAGCCTTATTGGATTTTCTGGCTCTTCATATACATACACGAGAATAGCTCGTAACTTGGTTTATATTATGAGCTATGGTTTATTAGTTTATGACGAAATATACACATATGTTATACGTTTGTGTGAGAAAACTGGAGTGGCTATCTATTGGATCGCTAGCCAGAAATATTCCAACACATAAATGATGACGTTATAAATTCTTCGTTGTGAACGATAGCAGATAAGTCTCACGATTTATCACGAAATAATCAGCCATCTAAATCAACGTTCATTTGCCTGCCCCATGATATCGTTTGCAAAGTACCATCTGCCACAAACACTCAACAAAGCTTTTTATTTTATTTGTAAATCTGCCCACGCGATTCTCAAGCTTCTTGCTAACCTATCACTAAAATTTGAATTAAAAGAGCACAACAATCAGAAGCTCTTTGATGATCGACTTCATTGAAAAAAAACGAATCGTGATCGTGTGAACTGTCCACGACACTCGTTGGTTTACTTTTCATTTTCCACCACTAAAACCTGAACAATCAATCAGGAGCTCATTGATGGTCGTCTTTATAGAATAATCTAAATCGTGATCGTGTGAACCGTCCACGACCCTCCATTAAAACCTAAACCCAAAAGAGAACAACTATCAATCAGAAGCCCATTGATGGTCGGCTTCATAGAGAATTCTGAATCGTGATCCTGTGAATTGTCCACGTCACTCGCTGGTTCACTTTTCATTCCCTACCTCTAAAATCTGAACTCAAAAGAGCTCAACTATCAAACAGGAGCTGGCGGCCTTCATGGAATAATCTGAATAATGCACGTGTGAACTCGCTGGTTTACTTTGCATTTTCCACCATTAAAACGTGATCTGTCATTAAGAGTCGGATTTATGGAATAATCTGAATCTTGATCGTGTGAACCGTACACGGCCCTCGCTGGTTCACTTTTCACACCCCACTGAAGAAAAGGCACACGATAGAGAGATCGAATGCATGCCAAGCTGTCATCTTCTTGCACCGAGAAAACGCAGCTTATGTCTCGTTAGTACTTCTGAGCAAGCCAGAAGCACAGATTTGCCTGCCTTACGATATCGTTTGCAAAGTACCATCTGCCACAAACACTCAACAAAGCTTTTTATTGTATTTGTAAATCTGCCGACGCGACTCTCAAGCTTTTTGCTAACGTATCACTAAAATTTGAATTAAAAGAGCACAACAATCAGAAGCTCTTTGATGTTCGGCTTCGTTGAAAGAAACGAATCGTGATCGTGTGAACTGTTCACGACACTCGTTGGTTTACTTTTCACTTTCCACCACTAAAACCTGAACTATCAATCAGGAGCTCATTGATGGTCGTCTTTATAGAATAATCTGAATCGTGATCGTGTGAACCGTCCACGACCCTACATTAAAACCTGAACCCAAAAGAGAACAACTATCAATCAGAAGCCCATTGATGGTCGGCTTCATAGAGAAATCTGAATCGTGATCCTGTGAATTGTCCACGTCACTCGCTGGTTCACTTTTCATTCCCTACCTCTAAAATCTGAACTCAAAAGAGCTCAACTATCAACCAGGAGCTGGCCGCCTTCATGGAATAATCTGAATCGTGATCGTGTGAACCGTACACGACCCTCGCTGGTGCTGGTGCACTTGTTACTCCCCACCACTAAAACCTGGACTTAAAAGACCACAACTATCAACCAGGGGCTCATTAATGGTCGCCTTTATGGAATAATCTGAATCGTGATCGTGTGAACTGTCCACGACGCTCGATGGTTAACTTTTCACACCCCACTGAAGAAAAGGCTCACGATAGAGAGATCGAATGCATGTCAAGCTGTCATCTTCTTGCACCGAGAAAACGCAGCTTATGTCTCGTTAGTACTTCTGAGCAAGCCAGAAGCACAGATTTGCCTGCCTTACGATATCGTTTGCAAAGTACCATCTGCCACAAACACTCAACAAAGCCTTTTATTGTATTTGTAAATCTGCCCACGCGACTCTCAAGCTTTTTGCTAACGTATCACTAAAATTTGAATTAAAAGAGCACAACAATCAGAAGCTCTTTGATGATCGGCTTCGTTGAAAGAAACGAATCGTGATCGTGTGAACTGTTCACGACACTCGTTGGTTTACTTTTCACTTTCCACCACTAAAACCTGAACAATCAATCAGGAGCTCATTGATGGTCGTCTTTATAGAATAATCTAAATCGTGATCGTGTGAACCGTCCACGACCATCCATTAAAACCTAAACCCAAAAGAGAACAACTATCAACCAGAAGCCCATTGATGGTCGGCGTAATAGAGAAATCTGAATCGTGATCCTGTGAATTGTCCACGTCACTCGCTGGTTCACTTTTCATTCACTACCTCTAAAATCTGAACTCAAAAGAGCTCAACTATCAACCAGGAGTTGGTCGCCTTCATGGAATAATCTGAATCATGATCGTGTGAACTCGCTGGTTCACTTTCCATTTTCCACAATTAAAACGTGATCTGTCATTAATTGATCAAGCTTTTTGTTAACGTATCACTAAAATTTGAATTAAAAGAGCACAACAATCAGGAGCTCTTTGATGATCGTTGAAAAAAACGAATCGTGATCGTGTGATCTGTCCACGACACTCGCTGGTTTTTCACTTTCCACCACTAAAACCTGAACTATCAATCAGGAGCTCATTGATGGTCGTCTTTATAGAATAATCTGAATCGTGATCGTGTGAACCGTACACGACCCTCCAGTAAAACCTAAACCCAAAAGAGAACAACTATCAATCAGAAGCCCATTGATGGTCGGCTTCATAGAGAAATCTGAATCGTGATCCTGTGAATTGTCCACGTCACTCGCTGGTTCTCTTTTGATTCCCCACCTCTAAAATCTGAACTCAAAAGAGCTCAACTATCAACCAGGAGCTGGCGGCCTTCATGGAATAATCTGAATAATGCACGTGTGAACTCGCTGGTTCACTTTGCATTTTCCACCATTAAAACGTGATCTGTCATTAAGAGTCAGCTTTGTAGAATAATCTGAATCGTGATCGTGTGAACCGTACACGACCCTCGCTGGTGCTCGTGCTCGTGCTACGCCCCACCACTAAAACCTGGACTCAAAAGACCACAACTATCAACCAGGGGCTCATTAATGGTCGCCTTTATGGAATAATCTGAATCGTGATCGTGTGAACTGTCCACGACGCTCGATGGTTCACTTTTCACACCCCACTGAAGAAAAGGCTCACGATAGAGAGATCGAATGCATGCCAAGCTGTCATCTTCTTGCACCGAGAAAACGCAGCTTATGTCTCGTTAGTACTTATGAGCAAGCCAGAAGCACAGATTTGCCTGCCTTACGATATCGTTTGCAAAGTACCATCTGCCACAAACACTCAACAAAGCTTTTTATTGTATTTGTAAATCTGCCCACGCGACTCTCAAGCTTTTTGCTAACGTATCACGAAAATTTTAATTAAAAGAGCACAACAATCAGGAGCTCTTTGATGATCGTTGAAAAAAACGAATCGTGATCGTGTGATCTGTCCACGACACTCGCTGGTTTTTCACTTTCCACCACTAAAACCTGAACTATCAATCAGGAGCTCATTGATGGTCGTCTTTATAGAATAATCTGAATCGTGATCGTGTGAACCGTACACGACCCTTCATTAAAACCTAAACCCAAAAGAGAACAACTATCAATCAGAAGCCCATTGATGGTCGGCTTCATAGAGAAATCTGAATCGTGATCCTGTGAATTGTCTACGTCACTCGCTGGTTCACTTTTCATTCCCTACCTCTAAAATCTGAACTCAAAGGAGCTCAACTATCAAACAGGAGCTGGTGGCCTTCATGGAATAATCTGAATAATGCACGTGTGAACACGTTGGTTCACTTTGCATTTTCCACCATTAAAACGTGATCTGTCATTGAGAGTCGGCTTTATAGAATAATCTGAATCGTGATTGTGTGAACCGTACACGACCCTCGCTGGTGCTGGTGCACTTGTTACTCCCCACCACTAAAACCTGGACTTAAAAGACCACAACTATCAACCAGGGGCTCATTAATGGTCGCCTTTATGGAATAATCTGAATCGTGATCGTGTGAACTGTCCACGACGCTCGATGGTTAACTTTTCACACCCCACTGAAGAAAAGGCTCACGATAGAGAGATCGAATGCATGCCAAGCTGTCATCTTCTTGCACCGAGCAAACGCAGCTTATGTCTCGTTAGTACTTCTGAGCAAGCCAGAAGCACAGATTTGCCTGCCTTACGATATCGTTTGCAAAGTACCATCTGCCACAAATACTCCACAAAGCTTTTTATTTTATTTGTAAATCTGTCCACGCGACTCTCAAGCTTTTTGGTAACGTATCACTAAAATTTGAATTAAAAGAGCACAACAATCAGAAGATCTTTGATGATCGGCTTCGTTGAAAGAAACGAATCGGGGTCGTGTGAACTGTCCACGACACTCGTTGGTTTTTCACTTTCCACCACTAAAACCTGAACTATCAATCAGGAGCTCATTGATGGTCGTCTTTATAGAATAATCTGAATCGTGATCGTGTGAACCGTCTACGACCCTCGCTGGTGCTGGTGCGCTTGTTACTCCCCACCACTAAAACCTGGACTCAGAAGACCACAACTATCAACCAGGGGCTCATTGATGGTCGTCTTTATAGAATAATCTAAATCGTAATCGTGTGAACCGTCCAGGACCCTACATTAAAACCTGAACGCAAAAGAGCACAACTATCAATCAGGAGCCCATTGATGGTCGGCTTCATAGAGTAATCTGAATCGTGATCCTGTGAATTGTCCACGTCACTCGCTGGTTCACTTTTCATCCCCTACCTCTGAAATCTGAACTCAAAAGATATCCAAAGGACACAGTAAGTTGTGCTGCCCATTGGTGAACTCATGAGGCTGATATCTGCTTTCACAGAGCCAGCAGCATTTTTGACTTTGCCCTCGCGGATCTTAAGGTGGGGCCAGAATGTGTGCATATTCACATACACGAGTCCGTGTGACATTTCTCCTTTTCCCCTGCACCCTCGTTAGCTTCAAGGTACTCACGTAGCTTTAAGCTTGTGCTAGCGGCTCAGGTATAGAAAACTCTACGCATGTTCCAAACAACAGTTTTCTGTGGAAATCCTTATCCTTCACAAGGTTACCTTTACCTTTTCCGCCATTACAAGCGGAAAAGATAATGACCTTAACGAAAACCAATTAAGTATTCGATCCAGAGTATCTTAGAGCCTGTGTCCTTCACAAAGATAATCCTCGAATAATAAGATAGGATGAAAGGGTCTCAATGAACGTCTATATAAGAAAAACAGAGCGTTGGGGTATTTTTGTGAAGAAGTTTCGTTCTCAAGAGAATATATTTTTAATTCATGAAGGAGAAAGGGCAAAGAACTTGTAAGGAGCATGATTTGAACAAGGGTGTCCTCTAAGTTGGGACTTTCCTTTACATGGCGTATGGATCCTGGAAAAATAAGCCGTTTTTTCTAGTAACATATACACCAAAGTCTTAATATTACTGATATGTAAGTATCCGAAAAATTAATCAAACCTGAACAAAATATAATCCGGCGCTACACCTCGATCATATCAAACGTGAACACGTAAACAAAACGTTTAAACATAAATTAAAATGACACACCCTCACAGCAATATCGGAGTTGTCCATATTATTTGAATCTAAGGTGAGTGTTTTAGATATGCTACCGAGGCTTCGCGAGTGCAAGCAGATCGTTTTTAAAGATCCTTCAGGCTTTCTTTTTTGTACGGGGCGTTTTGCTGTAATACTCCTTCATGCCTTTTACTACCCATGACTAAGCGTCAGTAGCATCTTCGATCAACAGATTAATCAAGGAAATTCGAGTATTTCTATACGGTTCGCAAAGATCATTAACGCGCTTTTTTGTAATGTATAATGCTCGAATTCAGTCAGTTTGCTATTTTTTAACTACTGTCTAATAGATGGCGAGGCAAACAGCTTGCCGTCGTACGCCTCATAAGTTTCAATGACTACCCACAGACAGCAACTGTTGAAGGTTCAGTAAACGTCGATTTGTATCTGCTTCTATGAAATGACTCGATTGTAAATTGATGTTTGGACAATTTGCACACACCTCATTCGGAATGCAGTTATAAATAAAAATTGGAATGTGGAGTGTAAACTATTTTGAATATTTTATCAGTCATCAATCAAGTGTGATTGACGATAAGTTAATCTCGATATTAATGTTTGGTTGCATTGCTGGTATGTGAATATTGAGAGAGGAAAATTTTAATTGTTTTTTGTCTTCGTTATAGGTATTACATCTCATCTTGAGTGAACATAGTTGTCTAATCTGACACTCCCATGGAAAAGCAACACAACATTTTCCTATGAGCACATATTCCCGGGATTCAAGAGTTATGCCCCAGAAGTTGAGATATGTATAGGATGATGCACCTACAACTGAGGCAAGCTTTCAACATATAGGTGTTGCGAGTAGTGGCATAGCACCCTATGAGATTTGTTGTGATAGGTAAAGGACCCTGCACAAAACATATGAGAAATTGTTCCCAATCGATTTGTCTAAAAATTCAGTATGATGTATTTCTTGCCTCCTTGAACAAAAGTCCTCTTGGGACCAAATTAATCGTATGAATAGTTTTTTAGAAATAGAGGGATACATTTTGCCTATTTGGAAAAAAATGGCGAATGTGCACATAAAATCGATTTTTTAATTCCTCAAGAAAACCATTCAAATGCAGCATATACCGAATTTAGATCTCTATATAATAGGTGAAGCTTTCAATAATAGATAACACCTTCCAATTATTTATCTCTCTCCTTCAAATCTATCATGACCTTAAATTGACCTTGTAAAGATTAACCAAAGAACCACGACTTTTCCGTGCTATTGAAAAGCGAACTTCTCCTGTTGAGTGAATTTTTCTCTCGAACAACTCGTATCAGAACTATTTCGGTGTGAACGTATAAAATCAACTTGCCCTTAATTTGACCTTAAGACCGTAAGATCAAGATGACACCTCCCAACACTCCGGGAGGTCCTTAAATGAAACACTTGTTGAGTCTGAGAACTACACCATTCACTATTTTGCAATTCGTGCAAACTTCCTGCCCTATTTCTCAGACACTAACCACAGGATTGCTTTTGTCCAGAAAAGCGGGAAGTATATCATACCCAATTTTTGGAATATGGTACACGAGGTTATCCTCAGGCCCAATGAGGATGACGCAATGCCAATTTATCTGGCCGCTCAATATATCAGCAGATCAGTTCCCACTTTGGAAGTATTACCATTGCTCTTCTTTCTTGGCATGATCTACCGAATTTAGTTTTCTTAGTTTAGAGTATTTTTGGGTTGGAATTTTTGTGAGAATTTGGATATCCTCTTTGATTAAATATAATTAGGTTGATGAATGAATGATTGAATCATGAAATTAGAGGCATTCCGGCCACCATAAGGAGCCAGTGCATAGGCCGTTTAAATGGGCCCTTAAGCACCTCTGCATTCCTTAGATCACAAGCCTCGCCCGTTTAGCGAAGTTCAGAATCGCATTGAGTCCAAGCCCCTTGACGTCTTGAGGATCCAAAGTAATGGACCCCAGTATAGTCTGCCTATAGTAGCGCAGCACGACACAAAACGTGCGCCGAGGTCTCTTCCTCTATGCCGCAGCGCTCACACAGGGGATCTTCAGCCACCCCCATCACGTACAGGTGGCGCCTTAACGTGTTATGGCCAGACAACAGTCCCACCAGCAACCTTAGGTTGGCTCTACCCAGAGATAAGCAGAAACGTCCATCCTTAGCACTGGGCCGTGCCTGGCGGGGATATCTGGAGATACTTCTCCATTTCTGAGAGTGTTGTCTTGCAATCCTCGTCTCCATTGGCCTCCTAACTCTATGCGTGGGCACTCCTAAAGCTGGCTCAGGACCAACGAGCTAGCTGGCTGATCCTGTCTTCGCCAGAACCGTCCGACGTCTCATTGCCCCTTATCCCAGCGTGCCCCGGTAGCCACATTAACGATACCGGATTCCTCGCTGCGAGGCAATCCAGAGCCTCCCTGCTTTGCAAAGATTTCCGCCTGGAACATAGCGGTGTATTCACCGAGAGGCAGAGAGAGCCTAGTTCTACAGTATATTCGGATAAGAGATAGACCGGACATAAACAAGACCACGTGATCATCGAACGCTGTAACATTCGGCAGGGACGTATTAAGAGTCACGCAGTACATATTTTAGATAGTAGATGCTGCTTTGCGTAACTTTGTAGTAAATTAGCACAATTCCATGTGTATACGATTGGTGATGGATATAGGATCATGTGGGGGTGGGGTAAGAAATATATAATGATGTAAATATACATAAGGGTTTCAAAATTTTCGCTTCGATTTCCAGCTTCGGATGCCGTCTGATGTTTGGTGAAATACAGTGGAATATAATCTCAAAATGGCGTTTAAATTAGCCTAAATTAAAAATAATCGTATATCTCTTAAAATTGCTTTTAGAATATTGATTAGTATATTTTTTGATTTCTAGGTAAATATGTAACCAAATTAAAACGTTCAAAACGTAAAAAAATGTGCACGGTTGAACATTGTCAGAAAGTAGATTCTTGAATAGGTTTTGCCAAAATGGGTTCAAAAATGTCAATAATTAATTAAAAAATACAGTAGCTTTATAATTACTTATAACTTACCGAATTTGATGAACGACATCTTTTATTGGAAAGATGAGCTTGATGAGCTTTCATCATCGCTACTGCCTGAAGCACCAACGTCAATAATGAATGGCTCGACTTGTTCCTCTAAAATATTGTCCAGTTCCCACATTCTCTTTTCAACTTTGTCTTTCACGTGCTTAATACAGTTTTCCCATTTTTGCGCTGTTATTAATTCTAGTGCTTCTTTGAAAAGTCCTTTGAGGTCACAAAATTTAAAAGTTGTATTGTGCTTAGCTATATAATTTTTAACCTCTGCCCATATGAGCTCAATGGGATTGAGCTCGCAATGGTATGGAGGTAAACGGAGCACAGTTTTATTTTGACTTGCTGCCATTTCGTCAATGGCGTATTTTTGATATTCCACCTTGATCCTTGACAATTCTTAATAATTGTACTTTCAGCATTGCTTCTTCAAAGTTGATATTTTTCGAGCGGAGCCAATTTTGAACATCAACTTTCCTTGAAGCCGTTGTTAGGACCTTCTCCATTCTTCGAGAATGATAAGGCGCATTATCCAACAGAATTACTGCGTTTTCCTCTAAGTTCGGTAAAATTTTTGAAAACCACTGTTCAAACGATTCGCCATTCATTTCCTTGTGGTAATCTCCAGTTTTCTTAGACTCAAAGCACCACAGACCGTCAACAACAAATCCATCCTCACTGCCAATATGGCAGATAATGAGCCTTTTCCCTTTACCTGGAAATCGAAGTACTAACTGGTGTAGATTTATTTCAATAAGCGACCTTTTTCAAATGTTTTCATCACATTCAGCGAAAAAACATTGAGACATGAGTATCAGATTGCTATAATTGGGATTATTTAGTCATATTGAAAGAAAGAATATTGAACGTCGTATGATTACTCAGCGCTTCACAATTTAATTTAAAGTTATAAACCTTTAAAAAATGAATGATCAGGAACCTAAAATACGCGCAAATATTAATATTAACAAATTATAACTTTATAAAGCTTAAAGTATGAATTAAAATGATTAGAAATATTAGGAACGGTACACAATATAAAACTTAGTAACTTTTTTTAAGTTTATAATATTCGACATATTTTAAGATTATATTAAAAAATTATTGAAATATCGAAAACACATAAAAACATGGCTTAAAAAAGTTCTAACAAATGAAAATGACAATAAAACATCCACGCATTTTATCGAAAGTTATAAAAGTTTTGTTACTTGTAATATGTTTTATCTGCCCCCTGGAATTAATATTTAGAACCTTGTTCCCAAGGTTTGAAAAACATCCGATTGTTGTCTATTACTCGTATTTACCTGCTGGATTTTTTAATCTCATCTAGAAAGGCCCTCCTGGATGAAGTTACAGAATCATCAACCCATACTTTACTTGTAGTGTGTCCTGCGTTTACCCACGTTTCATCAAGGTAATAAATCTTCCTGTTTTGATTTCTATATTTCCCAATTTTTGTTAAATAATCCCTCCTCCATAGCACAATTTCTTCTCTATCCAGTAGTAAACTATTACGACCCCGTTTTTTCCATTTGAAATTTAAATGCTTCAGTAACGCATGGAAAGTTGATCGTTTGAAATTTGGCAACGTTGTATCTCCATTTACCTCCTGCAGTACTTTATCTATAGTAGGTATTTCATTCCTAAAGAAGAATTCATGCACTTTCCTCCTAATCGCATGCTTATCAGCTTCATCCAATGATTTAACAATACTTTTGCGATGTTTACTGTTCATTGGCTCAGAAAAGGTGTGATTTTTTTGTATTGTCTTAACACATTAAACACTGATGCGCGACACACCCCAACTTTGTGAGAAACCTTCACAACAATTTCTTTGATGGTTGATGCCTCGTTCTCCTCGCGCTCGATCTTATATATATTCAAAATGACCTCTTTCATTTCTGCACTCAGGTGTCTTTTTTTAGAGCGTTTCCTAGGTGGACTACAGGAGTTAACAACTTCATCGGCAGTATCTGTACCACTGGGCATTTTGCGCAAGCAGTTGATAACAATAACAATCAATAACAAGGTATAACAATAACAACGACAAACTCAACAACTTAATAAGATAACAAACGAAAACGTCCAAAGAAATATCAAATTGCAGTGATGCACACGACATACGTAACACGTCTGAACCTGAATGTGACTCTGCCTTGATACGACTGCTCTGCCGCTCGGCATAGGCATTTAATTGCGAATTGACCAATGAGGGCTCCTGTTTTACGTCGAGATGGCGGCGTTAGCTTGAAAATCACCCGAACCTTTTGTTTACATCCGGTCTATCTCTTATCTGAATATACTGTAGGCCCAGAGACCACAGCGCCTAAGTCCTCTTCGATGACCGAGCCGTCTATGTATCTGACCTGCCCGCTCACTCCGAAGAGCCTCCAGCTACCGGCGTCCCATTCCTCCCTCGCTGGATACTCCACATTAAGCTTGCGGTTGAAGCGATATTTAGGGGTAATACGATCACCTCTGATTAGAAGTACGGGGTCCTCCCTTTGCAATTCGACTAAGATGGCAGTATGTAACTTGGCAGGATTCAAGAAGGGCCAGCTGCCCTGACTCCACAGTCGATGAGCAACTACTCTCGCTTCACCGCGGATCACCAGATCCAACGGTGGGAGATCCAACAGAGCTTCCATTGCACTCAATGGCGTTGTTCGCACTGTGCTTGTAACGCTAACACAGGCCAAACGCTGAATTTTATTGAGTTTTTCCTTAGTTGTCTCAGTTCTAATGCAAGGCCACCAGACCAGGGAGCCGTACAAGAGAGATGGACGTATTATCGTCGTGTAGAGCATTAGGTTGGCTCTTGCCTCTACAGGTTATTGGTGGCTCAGCATTATTTATTATCATCGAATATCTATTCTGTAGTTGCCCTCCTACTCCAAGGAGAGGGGAGGGGGTTGTAACGTGCCGAAATCACAATTTTTTTCTACTATTTTGATTACCAGTAAGTTGAATTTCTCTTTCTTAATGATGGAGTACAGATTAATAGGCCAAACCATTCTCAATGATCTTCTTTTGACAAATTTCATAATTTATTGATCTATTGACCTTGAAGCTACTCAATAAAGTATAAATTCACACATATATCTTTCTTTCTTAGCGATCCCAGAAATTTCCTTTTAAAACATCGTTTGTTACTCGTAAACCGATTTCTTTTACCTGCAACGTTGTTTGTAACCTGGCCTCACCTGATACAGCACCACAATCTTGGGAAATATACTAAGTGACATATAAATCCGAACACCCAGTTTAAATGGTTTTATTTTAATAAAAGTTGGTGAATGTATTTATCTTACTGTAAATAACAAGTGAAAAAATTTTCAGCCTTATCAGTTGGACATTCCGGTTTTTATACTGCTTTTTTTTAATTCACTAACGCTCTAAAAATGAATATTTCAGCCGCAGTAAAGAATCAACGTTGGCGGATTTTGGTTCTTCACATCCTTTACGATCGGTTACGATGCCTAGAGTACGGAGACCTGTACAATTTCGTCAACTTAGTGAGTTTGATAGGGGCCGTATAGTGGGACTTCGGGAAGCTGGACTTTCTTTTCGGGCAATTGCAGTTAGAGTGCAAAGAAGTGTAGACGCTGTGGTTAGGTGTTGTCAGGCATGGCTTCGAGAAGGCCGTACGCAAAGAGCAAGGGGCACTGGACGCCGCCGTAGAACAACAGACCGTGAAGATCGCCGCCTAAGATTATTGGCCTTAAGGGACCGTTTCTCCACTACCAGGTCCATTGCAAATGAATGGTTTGCAGAACACGGGAGACCTATTGGCATGCGAAGTGTTTACCGACGAATGAGAAGTTTTGGCTTGTTTTCATACCGGCCACACTGGGTCCTCCCTTTAACTCGAGAACACCGACGTAATCGCCTTGAGTGGTGCAGACAACGGTCACTCTGGGATCAGGAATGGAACAGTATTGTCTTTAGTGACGAGTCTCGATTTTGATTAGGCATGCACGATGGTCGTGCCAGGGTTAGAAGGCGACGTGGTGAAAGGAGGAATCCACAGTTTTTTGTTGAAAGACATGTTCATCACACTGTTGGAGTTATGGTTTGAGGTGCTATAGCTTATGGTTCCAGGTCACCTTTAACATGAACGCGCAGCGTTATATCCACGAAGTTCTAGAACCCCATCTTTTACCCTGTCTTGACACCCTGGCAGATCCAACTTTCCAACAAGATAATGCCCGACCACATGTTGCAAGAGTCACAATAGACTTCTTACAACATAATGATGTCACATTGTTACCATGGCCACCAAGATCTCCGGACTTATCCCCAATTGAGCACGTGTGGGATATGATGGGTAGGAGATTGCTCAATTTGCAACGTCTTCCTCAGACTCTAG
Organism: Acanthoscelides obtectus; assembly: GCA_963669975.1. Taxonomy (NCBI): domain Eukaryota; kingdom Metazoa; phylum Arthropoda; class Insecta; order Coleoptera; family Chrysomelidae; genus Acanthoscelides; species Acanthoscelides obtectus. The sequence goes on along the minus strand of CAVLJG010000001.1, from coordinate 119,848,143 downwards.
AAGCACTTCGAGAGGAGTTGGTGGTTGCCTGGAATGAGATACCACAGGAGGACATTGACCACCTGATCAGAAGCATGCCTAGGCGCGTTGGAGAATGCGTAGCACATCAGGGTGCATCCACACATTATTAAAGGTCAAAGGGCTTTAAAGCAGTGCAATCATTTGGAAATTTTTATCATTTACTTATTATGCTTCATTAAGTACTTATACAAAATTTTATTAAAATAAAACCATTTAAACTGGGTGTTCGGATTTATATGTCAGTTAGTATAAATAATTATTTTAGTACCTAGATTTAGTAATAACGTTTAATTATTGTTGATTTTTATTGAACGACGACACTTGTCATCAGTTGTCAATGTTTTTCCCCGAGCATGAAAGTTGGCTTTCTAGACTCTACCCTCAGGCAATCAGGTATGTTGTAAGTAGGTTCGGTTGTGGAATCTCTGAACGCCTTGGCAGATTTTTGGGATTGTTTTGTTTTCCTTGGGCGAAACTTTCTTTCGTTATATCTAGATAGAATATTAGACAGTTTGGTTTGGGAATCGAATTTTTTCATTCGTTATTATTATTTTTGGTACACATTTTGGTTTCGATATAGTTTTGGTATCGATTCTGTGATTCGTGTTGGTTATTTTCCTGCTGAATCCTTGGTTGAGAAGGAACAAATCGACTTTGACCCATTTTCCACATGTTTTGTACGGGGTCCTTTAAAACGGTATGAATAGCAATAAAAAGGACAACTCAACATGTCAACTATGTCGTAATATGCCTTTTTAAATTTGAATATGGATATTTTAGTGACACTGCAACTTAGTTTCCATATGTCTGTCTACTGCTAAATGAAGTAGCAACACAATATTTTCATCTCCCCCCGTACATTACTTTACGAGCACTTTTTCTTAGGATCCAATCAAGGTTCAACGTCCATCATAGTATCATAAACGGCATTGTATCCAGCAATCGTGACTGATTTTTTCCCTTTTATGAGGGTAAGGCGCGGAAGGTGGATGATATAGATGGATGGCTCGCTAAGTTTGGCAACACTTACCCGAAGTGCGGGTCGACCCGGCTGAACCTTTCCGTACAGAAGGGTATAATGTTGGTTAATCATATGGGCAAAGATACGATCTACGGCAGTAAATTCAGTTTCAAGGTCAAAGGGTCCGCCCCCTCATATCCCGCGATGGACATCGCTTCTGACACTGGCTGGCATTATATGTACACATAATATCCAATACAGAGTGTCACTAAGTATTAGTAAGAAAATGAAATTGAAAACGTCGCATCTTCCCAATACTTCAGACGTGGCAACACCCACCTCCTTACAACCCCTACCCCCAAGTTTTTTACCTGTAAAATATTTTTCAAAAATGACCATAATCCTCCGAAACGTGAGTTAAAACGAAGTTTGGGCAGTTTTTAATTTTTTTTTACTTTGAAACCTTTTACCGCCACTGAACCAAATTTCAAAAACTACAAAGCTTTTGCGTCCTTGGCACAGTACCTAGTAGTACTGTGTAAAAATTTCATCGATATCCGAGCGGTACTTTTCAAATTATAGATAGTTATAAGATTCGTGGACAGACAAACAGACAGACCCAGGGAAATGACTGACATGGTTTTTCGTGATGTACATATCATAACCCAAAAAACATAATATCTCATTTCGAAGGTTTTCGCGAGTGCATTGACAAAAGATGTGTACGTTCTTTTACCTCCGTGTGAGTCTGTTCAATAAACAAAACTATGAATGTTGACGGAATTGCTTTATTAAATTTTTGAATATATCGCCAGTATTTCTGAAAGAAGGAAGACAAATAATCTAAAATAAAGTTTGGAGTTGAGTTGGCGTTGGCTTTTGTTTGTTTATCTATTTTTAGGCGACAGTTCTTTTGGTGTTTTGTCGCTAGTATGTTCTACGAACTTTATTCATCTATATCACCCTGTATACCCAATTTCATTCAATAACAGCGGTCATTGCTGTTCACCTATTTCCAGGACACACCTTTTCCTGTTAGACTTGTTAGCATTCTGATATTCCAAAGGGTATTAAAATAAAATTAAGAGCGCGAACACACGGAAATTCTTGGTTTACTCGGAACACGTGATTTTCGGCGATTGCCGATTACACGCATATCCAGGGTGTTTCACAAAAATACGACCGTTGAAAATATTGGAAATATTACAATTGAAAATATGCATGCGATTCAAATATATATATATATATACAGGGTGTCCGCAAAGTTGGGGTTTTCCTTTTCAGAAACAACTACCCTTGAAATAACAAAGGTAATGTGTAGTGAAGCGAGGGCGACCAAGTAAAAAAAAATAAAGGAAAAAGTACTCACTCTCCGAGTTGACGAGAAGGGCTAAGTACGTCTCTGCCCGAAATCATACCGTTCCAACAGAAAATGAAATCAGCTGATGCGCTACCGAGCAGACGCCGGCGGTGGTGCAGACCACGAACAGAGGTAACAAATATGATCATCGTGCAGAAACACACATTACACTTAATGGCACATCTTCTAACAAAGAAGGCAAAATGTTGCGTAAAAAGTCTAGGTATTGCATCCCGTCCAATCGATTTGGGAGAATAAATGGTCCAATGAGCATACCGTTCACCATGCCAGCCCAAACATTCACCGAAAATGTTTGTTGAAAATGTGCCCGACGGACAGCGTGCGGATTTTCTACTGACCAAACATGAGTGTTGCGAAAGTTATTTACCCCATTACGCGTGAACGTAGATTCGTCTGCCACCAATATGCACTTCAAAAAGTCCGGATTATTGTCATGTTGATGCAACAACCACTCACAAAACCGCACTCTTGCTGGAAAATCGTCAGGTTGAAGGGCTTATACACGTTGGACGTGAAACGGATACAGCCCCTCTTCACGCAGCGTTTGCCACACTTTAGTTTTTGATACTTGCACTTCTCTAGCCACGTCTCTAGTGCTTGTTGAGGGATTCTCGTCTACGCGATTAACTCTACACGCGTGACCGTAACCGTCGGTTGATGGTTGCATACTGACCTGACACACTGACCCCTACCCAGTTCTGTCGTCGGGTTGAGCTAGTGTCCTAGTACCACTCGTGGATATCGCGAGTCGCGGCTACAGGACGGTATTCAGATATTTTTGATGTTGCAGAGCCCTTTATCTTGGTTACCTTAAGACATTGGTGTATATGGTACTAAGAAAAATTGCTTATGTTTTCAAGATCTACACGTCCTTTAAAGGAAAACCCCAACATTGCGGACACCCTTTATATATATTATTCACAGTTAATTGCCTTAACTGTTAGGAAAAGATATCCTTCAATTTCTTATAACTTAAACTCTCAATCTTTCGAAGATCTGTGTCTTCATCGTCTGGAGTAAGTCGGCGAGATTGTTGATCAAATTGTTTTTGAAACAACAGTGGAAAAAAAGATGAAATCTCTGGGAAGTTTTCAATAGTTGATAGTTTGTATGCAACGGGTTTCATCCTTTTTTCAACATAGATGTCAACACAGTTTGAAAGCGGACGTCCTGCCACCAGCCACGAAAATTTCGCTACGAAGACAACGTCAGAAAAACAACAAAAGAGTGCTCGTTTACTTTCAAAACTTGACAGCAAATTAAACAAATACAGTGTAACGCCCTCGATAACTAGAACTAGTATATCAACTAGAAGATCCGACAGGTGGACAGAAGTAGGATCAATGCTTAGGTAACCATAATTGCGCGGCCATATATGGACCGTGATCGGAGTTCTGAACCGTTCGCGAAACGCCTGTAGATGTATCTGCTGGCATAGATCACTTCCGTGGAAGTTCGCGAAAACGCTGGAATGTTTCTCGACTCGTTCTTAGAGGAATAAAAATCCGACCAGATGACGGAAGCAGTTGCTCGCAGTCAGTCGACAACCGAGCAGTCGTCAGCGAGCGATGACTCACCACAGGACGCGGAAGCCGTAGTGCAGTCAACATGGTTATAAATTATCATAAATTAGTACGAGTGTTATAAATTGATATACAGTAAAAACGGTATTCCCGTTACAATAGAATAATATGACAAACCATGCGAAGCCCGCGAAAAATGCGGCGTTTAAATCAACGTCATTGGCATTGAACTTTTAAATACTCATTAAAAAAATAGACATTTTCATTAATATTTATTTACGGTATTATATTAACGTGGATAATCGACATAAAATAAAAAAATGCATAGCCTATGTACTCAATAGGTACTGGGAAGCCTTGATAAGAATTGAGGTGTGTTTGTGACGTTACTGGTTGGAAATTGGGGTAACGAATGTTGAGTCCGCATTGTGTGTCTATGTTGCTGTTGGTTCTACGAAGTTTGCATTCCATTTTACTCGTTTCCTGGTACGTTATTCGCCAATTCATATTGGAATAGATCCGTTGCACATAACGAAGTGTATTATCATCTAGCGAGAACACGAAGAATGGAATACCAGTAAATACTGGAAAAATCACATGTCCCGAAAACGAGCTAAATAAATCCTTACAAGAATATTTTTGCTTCCTCTAGGAGGATTCTGTCGGTGAATAGAAGTTCCAGCAAACATCTAGATTCCCGATATTCCTAGAATATTGAAATACAGTTAAATCGGTTTTCCAATTATTACTAGTTCTCACCCTGCAGTCTTCTTCAAGTCCCAGGGCGGTAAAGATACTTTAACGTCCACTATCTCTAGATTGGCCTGTGCCGTTCATTTCGGCTGATGGGTGTCTATTTCAGAGGACTTGATCTGCTGGGAAAAAGCTAGGCTATTTGTTTAGGACTGAGAAATAATTTTCTCCACATGAGCTCTATACAATTCCGGTATACGACCTAGCCTCGAGAGCTGCTCACATGTTTAGAGTGCTGCGGCCCCGATTACAATATCCATGCTCGATTCTGTTCAGAAAAGGGCTGTGCGACTAATCGATGACTCTTCTAATACGGACAATCGCGGGACCCGGGACGATCTAGCTCTCTTCTACCGCTGCACCGACAAGCTTTGCTCCATGATACCACCGCGCGATGTGCCTGCCAGACAGACCCGCCTGACATCGGCCTGAGATCCTTCCTGTGTCGAACTTCTTACATCCAGAACTGGCCGATACGACCGCTCCTTAGTCCCTATGGTAACGAGATTGTGGAACAATCTACATGAGGAGGCTTTTCCCAATTCTACTAACCTTAGGCAGTTCAAAAATCGGACTAACAAACGTTCTTTAAGCTAACGTTGAGTATCTTCGATCTGTTAACAGTAACTACATATTAAGGTGCGTATCCACCAAAGAAAAATTGCCAACTTTTGTGTTGTCAACACGTGTTGGTGACAAAAGTATGTGAAATTATCTTGTGTTGGCAACAAAAATGGTAAACAAATGTCAGGAACCGTGTTTCCATTTGTGGCGGTAAACATCAAAAGAACGCGCTTGTTGTCGATATTCATTCGCTCTGTGGATACGCTCAGTTGAAAACATTAGTTGGAAACAGAAACATGTCTGTCACGTGGACGAACGAATTAACCGATACTTTAATTGATTTATATCACACACAGACAGTACTATGGGATTCAAGGGATGAACGTTACAAAAATAAAAATTTGAGAAAGGATGCATGGAAAACGATCAGTGATGCTATGGGCCTTCACGAGCTTGAAATACAAAGGAAAATAAAAAATTTTACAGTAAATCACAGTACCACAAACAGAACATGAACAGTCATCAAGTATTCTATTAGAGGCTCTAAATAGTGCTAATATTTATTGTAGTTGAGTATGCACTCTATTTGACAATATTCAGTTTTATCTATGTGATGATTTGTTTAAGTAATAAAATACTTAAAATGAAACAGTTCTTACCTTAATTTGATCTTCCAGAACTTCACAGATTGCTGCACAAACTTCAGGTACGATTTTCGAAATCGCTTGTTTTGAAATGTTAAACAAAAACATTAACGAAGTATATGAATCCCCAGTAGCCAAGAATCTTAAAGTGATTGATAAACGTTCCGTAGGCATAATTGCTTTTCTATAATTAGTATCATTTTTTTAAAATTTTTGGCCCAACAAGACTAAGCAGCTTTTCAAAATCAGACCCAGTCATGCGAAGAAAGTTTCTGATTTGTCCATCTTCAATGCGGCTTGCTAACAAGTCATTTCTCCTCAAAGCATTTAATATCTCAATCCCTCCATGTACTTTTCTTTCTCTGAGGCTTGGTCGTACCCAATATTTATGCTTCCGTTTCTTTTTGCTTAAAATAATGAATATTGCCGCTGCCTGGATAATATCATCGTCGTTCGAAGACATATTGTCAACAATACTACTGGTGGAGATAGCTAGTTATCAACTGAAATGTTTTTCAAATTGTTGGCGATTTGTCTCAATTTGGTGGAGACACAACGGAAACAAAAGTTGGTGAACTTTTGGAAAGTTGCAAACAGTTGCGAACACAAAAGTTGCCAACAATTTTAGTGGATACGCACCTTTATCCTATGGTCCTCCTGTCGAACAGAATTTTTATTAGGCAAAGCGGCACCTATTGCCAAAAAATCGGTGAATATTCCGCGTGACCTATTGTGTGATGTATACAGTATTTGCCGTCGATAAAAAGTAAATAAAGGCTGATTGTGTGCGTCGGTACGAAGGCCGTTCGATTTATCGCGGCGAAGCGACGTCTTTTTTGACGTCCGCCCACATTTCGTTTACGTCTCTGCGGGTTAAGGCTGACACGAGGGGCAAACACTCGAAATACAAGGCTGATGATGAGAATCGCGTTGAAGCATCTCGAGTGATGTGTCTACCTTGTCGACTTTCTTGACAGGTAATATACATAGCTTTCATCCGTCCGACCGCAGACGACCAACCACGGACAGGTGTTTTGTGCTTTTTGGCAACTCATCAGTATCGTCTAGGCTTGGTCTCAGGTAGGACTACGAACGAAAGCTGAGCAACTATTCCTTATCCACGATATGAGGTATATCGAAATAAGACAGGTCAAAGTGATATCTATTACCAGAATCAACAATTGCTCAAACTGTTGGAACTGTATCACAGTTTACATGTGACAGCTGGGTCATCATATTTCACTCTCGAAGTTTCGATTCTGGTAAAATAAGCTGAATTTTAAGTGATTTCTGTGGCCTGGAAAGCTCGACATTTCAGAACTTTGTGAAATACCTTCATGGACAAGTTGCGGTAATGTTTGTGTTATGATCACTCCAAACCGGCCAAGAAACGAATAGGCTTAGAATAATAGAATATCATACCGATAAGTGATCACAATTATACTATAACTATCTAAAACTGTAATGACTCATCGATGTTCACGTGAACATCACTTAACTACCAGTAGTCGGCTGTTCATAGGCAGGGTATGAATGTTTAACATGGGTGAACTAGATTTGTCACATGCTCAATAAAGAGTGGTTTGAAACATATTGTAAGTCAAAAATTTGGGGATTACCTTTATTCATCGTCGCTTCCACTTACATCTGACAGTAATAAACTGTCGCTATCGCTTTCCTCGTTGAAATTGACTATAACTGACTCTATGATGGTGTCGATGTGGTAGTCAAGCTGCCACATTTTTGTTTCTTCCTTCACACTACATAACGGATAGCATTTTGCCAAGCTTCGGGCGTTACTAACTGTATGGAAGTCTCAAGTAAAACCTTAACGCCTGGTAATTTGAAGGTTGTGTTATGGCGCGCAATATAACCCTTCACTTGAGCCCAGATGAGCTCTATTGGGTTCAGTTCACAGTGGTAGGGCGGTAACCGCAGCACAGTGACACCACATTGACGGGCCATTTCATCAGTCACGTAACTAATGTTCGCAGGTTTGTGCTGTTTAATTTTTTCATACAATTCCGCTTTCACACATGAATCGTCAAACGGGATTCCTTTTTCGCGCAACCATTGCTGCATGTCACTTTTTCGAGATCCCATAGTCGGTACACGTTCGGCTCGACGACTATGGTAGGAAGCATTATCCATGACGATCACAGAGTTGGGCTCTCTATCAATACTGACTTCCGATTACGCGTTTCGTAACGAAAATTAATTTCGTGCAGGGTTTTCCTCATTACCTCGACGCTCATTTGGGGTATAATTTCATTTTCCTTGATCGCTGCATGTACAGCCTTGAGGGTTGGTATCTCATTCCTAAAGAAGAATGAATGTACGGTTCGCCTTAACGCCATTTTGCTATCGTCATCCAATTTAACGGCCTTTCGTCCCTTCAAATTAAACTTTGGATCAGTAGTAGCTCCAGTTTTCTTCTTTTCATGCACCACCCTGCGAATGGTCCACTCTGGAACGCCTGTCATACTTTCACAACGCGCGAGTGCATCTCCCTGCGACATAGTTCTGTTCAGATAATTGAACACGTTGAGCACGAGTTCTTTCGCGTCCCTCTTCAGTGCTTTACGAAGCCGTCTACTTGTTCCCTGGCTTTCAGTACTTCCACTCGTACTATTTGTACTCTCCGTGGTTAAGTATAACCAAAACAGTAACCACTGAATCCACAATAATAACAATCACACATCAATTCTTATAAAAACACACAATATGCGATCGCTCAACGAAACACGTTCCAATGCGTTGCCGACGCCTATGAGTCTGCCGGTCGAGGCGCGTCTTTGATTTCATTGATTCTACCGGCGGAGAACAATCAGCCATTATTTTCATCTCTGTCTGTGCTGTTGACCACCGCAAAGCCACAGAAACGACATATGTCGTACGCTTTACGGCTGTACTGGAAGGAAGCCGGGATCGAGCTCTGATCACGTGTTGATCATGCGTATAAGTCATTACAGTTTTAAATAGTTGTAGTATAGACCATCACTATAATAAAAATCTACCTTGGTATGAGTAAAGATTCTTAGGTCTATTAGTGTAACGCATATGTGTCCGACCGTATTAGACAATTAATTTTAGTCACTCCAGAACAGAAACACTCATCCTACGAACCTCCTGAAACAAGCGAAATAAAAAAATCGCGGTTCAGTTATGACAGAGACGTATATAATTTATAATGTCTTCTCTGGTTATACGAGGGCGATCCGATAAGTACTAAGCCTACAAAAGAAAAACGAAAATGTTTTAAAAAGTGGCGATTCATTTCTCAGTATAATCTCAGTTTGATAAACTTGACCCAGTGACGCTTCAAGTTCTTTAGCCCGTCTGAAAAATAGGTTTTCTGGAGGTGTGCAAAAAGGGCCTCCTTGGCAGCGATAACCGCCTCATTCGGGGAATACGGTGGATGGGGCAGTAGTTCGTAGCCCAATTCGACCAATTTGACCGTCGCGATGGCGTGGGCACTTTTTTCTTCGATGGCCCAATAATTCGGCATAATAGAGTCCTGTGACAGTTTTGCCGTTCTCCAGGTTGTCGATGTAGATCACACTTTGTAAATCCTAGAAAACGGTGGCCATCACCTTTCAGTCTTCGCCTTCTTCGGAGCACGTTACCAGGGTCAGTCAACTGTGTCGATTGTTCCTGGTGTGTACCAGCGGATCCATGTTTCGTTGACGAACACGAAATTCCTTCCTGTTGCGCTTAAACAGCGAGCAAATGCGGCACCCATCGGGAAGAACGCTTTCTCACGCCCAATATTTCATATGGATATGACCCACGCGGTCTTATACGACATGGTAGATTTTTGTCACATTACCCTCCGTGGTAGCCGTTTTCGGAGCACCTGGGCGTGGCTCATCAAAAACCGACGTGCGACCACGTTGAAACTCGTTAAACCAATTTTTTGACGATCGCCATCGAAGGGGACACAACATACAAGCGCCCTTTGATTCCGCTGCATGATTTCCCTTCCAAAAACAAGAACCGAGCACCGACTGATATCGTCCTTTTTCCATTTATCTAAAGACGCGCCCCAACTAACAATTTTCACTCCTATTAGAGTTGCAAGAATGATTATACAGTATTCCTTACACAGCATTGTATACTGTAAGAACATTGGCAAAACCCTCTTAGAACAGCTATACAAGCGGAATGGGCACACCTAATAGGACACTTCAGTCATTTGAGAGGTTGTATAAGGGCTGCAGGTAACAGTTGTACAACAAAAGTGTAAGCCTCTTGCAGCCGCTATAGAACATTTGCGTCAGTGCAAGATTCAGTTTTTGTCAACTATACAACTATTCTGTTACGTGATTATACTTTATTGCAACCAAACTATTTCGTATGTATTGTATAGACGAAGTGAAGAATATATAACTGACACATTACAGTCATCTTGTTACTTACTTATCGGCCATGTTTGCCCAATATGGCGGGTGGTTGTGTATAATCATGGCATCATCCATGTTGTCTTTAGGTTATTAGAATATTTTGGTGTTGCCTGCAGGTGTTATACAACAATTTGACAAATGACTGAAATGAAATACCGACAAAGTCGAATGATTCACCCAGAATTTGTACCAGATCTATATCTTCTGTTTGAACAGTTGATAAAACATTTTGAACCAATATGCATGCGTTGTTTGTCTTAAAACATTGGTTATGGCATTTTAACTAAAATATGACAACAGAAAGTTAGGTTATGGTGAAGTTGTATACCAACATATTTAGCAGTTACTAAACAACAGTTGTATAAATGCTTCCGTTGGGAGCAATTTGTTGGCTAAGGTGGCAAATTTGCACAGCAAAACAACAAGGCTCGGGTTTGTTTTATAAACGTTACCATGGATGCCACAACACAACCGTTTTGACTAACCTGCAAATATGCCGTATAAAATAGTTGTATAAACGTTTATGCATCAGTTAAAAATTTGTCCTATAAGGTGTTGTGCAACTATGCTATAAGAATATTTTAAACACCTAATTTTAGAGCAAATATGTTGCAGAAAGCAAATTTGCATTCCACTTAACATTAAGCCAGCATTTTGGTGTTCAGGCAACAACAATAGAGAGCTTTTATATATGAACGGTTCTTTTACCAAAAGCTTATAGCACTACTTTGCTAGTTGGGGCCCGCATTCCCACGCGGTCAAAACAAATTTTGACAGTAGCCATATACGAGAACGTACTACACGACAGTAAATTTCTCTTAGTGGCGCCATCGGGCGGTGAGGCTAAGTACTTATCGGACCGCCCTCGTACGTACGTTGGTTCATTGCCAAGTGCTATGAAAAATATCATATAACGAAAACCAAATAATGTGAGTATGCTATGCACTGGAAATAATCGTCTAACTTAACAAGTCTTATACTTCGAATTCTTATTGTCACCAAGTGATTAATCTAAAATACAAATGGACTTACAACACACAAGGCAACTATGGAAATATACTCTACTAGACTATCCGTAGCTAAATTTTTCTGGGAATACTTAAAAAATATGCAAATGAAGATTGGAAAACTGCGGCATTGATGTTCTAAATGACTCCGTCGTTACACCGTGATAGACATACGTTTTGAAAGTTTGATCTTGTCACCTGTATTGCGGCGTTGCCAGCTCATCGGACGATTTTGCTACCTCTGCTGGACCTTTTGTTCGAGGCCTTGCTAATGGTTTTGAGATTTTTCTGGAATGAATGTAAGTACATAAGAATACTTACAAGAACGTTAGATTTGTGCACGTTTCTGTAAATTTCTTTTTATTTTTAATGTATTACAGGGTGGCCAGAATAAGGATCAGATTAGGTTAAACTCAGTAATCACACAATCTTACATCAAGCATTTGTTTGCAGCGCCTACTTAAATATAATGAAAAAGTGGAAAAAAAAAACACCTTTGTTTATAACTAAAAAACAAATGTAACGTGATACATCGTTGAAGTCATAGAAAAATCTGCTATTAGATACAGTGTAGCACTTTTTGAAAAACACCATCATGTAGTGCCTAGCTTGTGCCATTAGTTTTTTGACAATTCTTAAAATAAAGTCAGACAAAAATAAAAACGATTTCGCCAATTTTTTTCCAAAAACCTCAGTTTATGACTAATTTCTCAGTGTATGCAATTTATTTGAAAAACATAGGATGTCAACTCTAACACACAAGGATGTAAATGAGTATGAAAGGCTCACCTATTTTTTCCTGCACAGATATCCTGTTTTCCTCAGACGAGTTGGAAGTAGGCCTAATTTCCACTTTGGAGACACTTGACACCCAAGTCACAACACCAAGGCATCACTAAGAGACCATCGATAACCCTATGGTGAACACCACTACTGAAAAAGTAGCTAAACCGAATAGAACTCTGTACGGAGCTGTGAACGCGTAGACATTCCGCTGCGCCGACCGTTGCCGAGAGACTGAAGCGCGCGAGTACTGAGTGCTGTACCTCGCTGTGGCGATACGGTACGGCCGGGTAGTACAGCCACGCCCCTTTCCAGCTCCCACCCCGCGCGTCTGCTCCCGAAGCGACTCAATGTTTACGTTGACCGATAGCACGGCTTCGGTTTCTCAGCAACAGTCGGCGCAGCGGAATGTCAGTTCCGTGCAGAGTTCTATTCGGTTTAGCTACCTTTTTTCAGTAGTGGTGTTCACCATAGGGTTCTCGATTGTCACTTCGTATTGCTTTGGTGTTGTCTCGTAGGTGTTAAGTATCTCCAAAGTGGAAACTAGATCTGAGGGAAACAGGATATCTGCGTGCATACTCATTTAGATGTGTGTTAGGGTTGACATCCTATGTTTTTTTTTCAAATGAATTGCGCACTTTGCAAACACTGAGAGATTAGTCATAAACTGAGATATATCTCGATCGCCAGATCAATATTAGTCAAAGAATCACTTTCAAAGCGACTCATTTTCACTACATAAGCTGACTAGCACTGCTTAAAAACAATATTACAAAATTTAGCTTAGCGGCGTTTTCTGCTGTCCTAGGAGGCCATAATTACTTGTTGTCAAAGGTATTGTAATTTTTGGTGACAACAGCTGGAACAAACTGGAAAAAATGCTGACAGGTACTGTCATACAATTTTTCCATCTAGAAACCATTTGTAATTCAAAATTCCGCGTTTGTGATTGGTAGAAATTAAGACGAGGGAAATAGTTGTCATGAAAACCGCAGGGTGAGTTTCATATGCTACATTAACACAAAACTGGTGCCACTGCTTGACTTGCGTTTGAATGTTTATGGTGGCTATGTTGAAAAATGAAAAAATTTTCATATTTTGGTTTGTGATACAATTTACATTCTTAAATAAAATTTTTCTGACTGGATTACAAAACGGTTCTTTCTTAAAAAATGACCCTCGGATAAACAGTTACTTCAATGCTAATTTTTTTAGGTTAATAACTGTGGCATGCTGGCGATTTTCGATTGTACAAATGAAGCCAGAACTGTGGAACGACTTGATTTTTATTCAGCTGATACAATTAATCTTAGCAGTGACGGTTGAGGTTTTCTAGGGTTTTCCTCGCCCAAATACGAATGCAGTCACTAAAAACCATATTCCCCTACTAAATAGTAGAGAAAATGGAAATCGTACTTCTCCTATTAATGATCATGTAATTTTAGATCAAATACTGAATAAATATATTTAAATAATAAAAAAATTGCTTTTTTTTCAATTGTTGGAAGAAGTGTATTCAAAAAGTATTTTATCCTATAAAACTGGGCATTTATAAGTGTTCAGACACAGTAACGTTCCGCCGCATAAATGCCAGGAGACGCAAAATGTAAATAACAGTTTTTTTTGTTTGTTGACAAACATTGCTACGCCTCAGATTTTATATATCTCCATTGGTATCCCTCAATGTTTTATTCAAAGCTTCTTTTTTTATAAAACATTCCAGCAAAATTGTCCGATGAGCTGGCAACGCAGCAATCTAGGTGACAAGAATGACAGGGTCAATTGCCAAAACGTTTTTCTATCCCGGGGTAACGAGGGAGTCATATAGTACGTCAAAGCGCCGGTTTTCTTCATCTGCATTTTTTAAGCGGTGTGCAACGATTTCGAGAAAAAAATTTCGCTACGGATAGTCTTCTAGAGTCAAGTAGAATATATTTCAATACTTGTCTTGCGTGGCCATGTTATCTTAACTCGGACCACCGCTGCATCTCTGATCTTCCTCAGGATCTGCCAGAAGCCTGGCTACTGACTGGGATCACTTTGGATCACCTTAAAATTGATACAGTTATGATTTGGAGTTTTGTCTTAATTGTATCTACAAATATATTACAGCTTTGTGTACTTACATTTTTAAACTTCACAACTCTCAAATATCATAATAAGGACTTTAATGGATTAAAATGAAATGTTAGGATAATGGCATGATGAAAAAAGTAAGGCACAAAAGTTAAACCCGCCGCAAATTTAAATCGACGAATCAGACGTCAGTTGCGAATAAACCGCCATTTTTTGAGGGTGCGACATGGTTATCATATTGAACACAAGCAATACTGCTTTGTTTCCCATTCGCTAATATGAGTTTCACGCCCCTGGTATGCACGATCCATAACATTTTTTTTACCATTTTTACCAGGCTGTCTCCCTGGCCCATTGTGTGGCGCCATCTGTGAGTATAATAGCGATCTACAGTCTACGGCGTGCTATGATCCGCAAGATAACTGCAAAAACAACGACCTAATGTACCTTGGATCTAAAAGGTAGCACCAAATGGTTATTCGGAAATGTTAGTTGATCTACTCATTCAAAAAAATAACCTCAAGGATTATTATGAATTTTCAAACACTCGAACAAGAGATATATGTACATACTAAGACTGTATCCCAATTTATGTACAATTCTACAATTCTTCCATCGGTCATAGGGCGCCATCTCCCGAACTCTACTACACTGCGATACAGAATCGATATTTCCTCGCCAGCGACCTCATTGATGTAAACGCGCTAAAGCTCTTGGTTCCTAGTTGGTCTCATAGGTAGCGACGTCCGTAATTTCATCTTGTTATAGGCCAGGAATTTTTGGGGTAAAGTATATTGGCAACTCACATATTTGGATGGTAGTCAAGTGCATTGACGTATTACTGCAAGTTTCCAAAGTTGAAACACTACGAGAAGACTTCCCATAAAATTGAATACTGCAGACAACTTTATTTTATAGCTAATAATGTATATTTTTATAGTTGCAGTTTCCAGTATGCAGTGACGCACAAATTTGGCTGACGTGTAATGTGTGCGAGAGAGAAGCGCGAGAACCGTCAAATTTGTATGTTAGAAAGAGTGCGTTGTGGTGTCCGGGTTGCTAGGCAACGAGGTGCTTCTATCTCTATACTTATAACACATGTATTCATGCTTCACTTCTTCTCTCTCATACGCATTTTATGGCTAATAATGTTATTTTTTTTTTGTTAAAATT
This sequence comes from Acanthoscelides obtectus, assembly GCA_963669975.1. Taxonomy (NCBI): domain Eukaryota; kingdom Metazoa; phylum Arthropoda; class Insecta; order Coleoptera; family Chrysomelidae; genus Acanthoscelides; species Acanthoscelides obtectus. Next base: position 119,832,854 of record CAVLJG010000001.1, on the reverse strand, counting down.
TCCAGTGGGCGTTCATATTACCTTTCCATCTAACAATAACATTATGACAAAGCTTTTACAATCATAACGCACAAAGCAAAACACGGCTTTTGGAATGTTATTGTATTATCAACGACGATAATTTGTCTATTTGCAAGGTATGTTTAGGATGACAGCAACAATGCATTTTGCATTGTTATTTCTATTCACACCAGGTGCACAGGATATTTGTACAGCACATGGGGTTATTAAATTTTCGTTTGATAGCGGACCGGTTATTAAAAATGCTATGACGCGCACACAAGGGTATTCCACTAGTAGCTATCAGTTCATGGCTGAGCTTTAGAGGGAAATGACCACAACTGGAACACTATTTTGTGTTGATTCAAAAATATGCTATAAAAGCATATTACGTTTACTTTCAAATGACGAATTCAGTAAATCCTTAACTTAAAAAAGCCATATTACTTACATATCCCTGGTTTGGAAATAGGTGCCAAACCTGGACCTCTAGAGAAAATTGTCAGTCATCACGATTTTATTCTTAAGCATAATAGGGATAGGGCGAGCAGCGAGAGGATTCAAAACTAAGTTAGTTTATTGCTGGAAATATAAGAAATTCTTCGTGTAAATGGTTTTGCATGCGAATGTACGAGTAGAGGTAGAGCTGTGTAGCTTCCGTATTAAGTCTCATTATTCGAACACAGAACTCCTGATATCAACAATTTTATATACAGGGTGGCGCATCGAAAACGAAACAGACGCATTTACTGGCAGCTAAGTTTTTTTTTTTTGGAAAAACGCTCAGACTCGTCGATTTTGTTTTCGGTGGGGGCACAAGTTTGGCAAAAAATCACGTTAGCACGTGCAGCCCCCTAAGCGGGGGTGACACCACCCCCAAAATCTTAAATGGAAAGGGTGGTCGAGTGATACCTTATTTTAAAGGTCTTTCAATTCCCTTTATAATGATGTAAAATACATGAGCTTCAGTCCAGTAGTTTTGAAGATTTATTGATTTACAGCTTAAAGTAGACTTTAATAGGTACATCAGATTAGTTTGTGATACTTTCAGAAGAAATTTGACTAAAAGAATTTACTTAATAAGTAAATGCTTTTCTTCACTACGCCCTTGGTTTGTTTAACATTTTGTTGTTGAAAATAGCTAAATTAACCATGGTATATTCCACAGCAGAAAGAGTTGAAATTATCGAAATATTTTTCGGAAATAATCAGTGCGCTAATAGAACAGCAGAAATATTTAATGAACGACATGAGAACAGTAACGTGCATCAAAAATATGTTCTAGAACTCGTAGCTAAATTTCGGGAAACTGGGTCAGTCGCCAATAAAAAACGCAACATTGAAAATCCCATAAGGAACGAAGCAATAGAAGTGGGGGTCTTAGGGCAAGTTTATGTAGATCCTACGTTAAGTACCCACAAATTGGAGACTGTGTGTGGTGTTAGCCGACGTACTGTCCAACGGATTCTAAAGGCCCATAGTTTTCATCCGTATAAAATTCACCTGGTACAAGAACTTAAGGAAGACGCTTTTGATCGGCGATTACAATTTTGTGAAGATATGAGTGAACGAATTATAAACAATGAACATTTTCTATTTAACACTTGCTTTTCCGGCGAATGTTCCTTTGTCTTAAATGGCGTAGTAAATCGTCATAACTGCCGATATTGGTCCGATTCTAATCCCAGAATTTATTATGAGGTTCTTACACAGCAGCCAAAAAAAATAAATGTTTGGGCTGGTAATTTTGGCGATCATTTAGTTGGTCCTTTTTTCTTACTTGGAAATTTGACCGGTGAAATGTATTTGGAATTACTGGAAGACACCATAGATCCTGCATTAAAATCCATAACGGAAAATCAGAATGATCGGCGGTACATTGCGAATAGGTTGATGTTCCAACAGGATGGTGCCCCACCACATTACGCATTACGTGTTCGACAATATTTAGATGAGACGTTTCCAGATCGATGGATTGGTGGAAGAGGTGCCATTGAATGGCCCCCAAGATCGTCAGATTTATCACCTTTGGATTTCTTTATGTGGGGTCATTTAAAAAGCAAAATCTATGCTACTCAGCCAACATCATCAGAAGGCCTGCGACAAAGAATTGTGATTGAGTGCCTTCAAATTACTCCTCAAATATTGCAAAATGTGCGGAGATGTTTTGAGCAAAATCTTTATTATTGCATGGTGTCCATTTTCAACATTTACTTGCCTAACGGGTCAGTTCATTCTTCATTTTTAAATTACTTTGCTGCCAAATGTATTGATCTCCACTAATGATGATTAAGGTTTTGAGGGTGGTGTTATCCCCGCTTAGGGGGTTGCACGTGCTAACGTGATTTTTTGCCAGACTTGTGTCCCCCTCGAAAACAAAATCGACGGGTCTGAGTGTTTTTCCAAAAAAAAAACTGAGCTGTCAGTAAATGCGTCTGTTTCGTTTTCGATGCGCCACCCTGTATAATGCCAATATAATGAATCAGTGATTTAACGTTGTGACCAAAATATCTGCTTATAATAATACTTAAACCGAAATATTAAGTACTTACAATACATGTTCCCATACTCAATAATCATTAGTTGAACGCTATCGCAAAACTAAGAATGTATTCGTGAAAACATTTTCAAAATAATTTTAATGAGTTGGCAATAACTATGATTAAAAAACAATATCAACCGACCAAAATTGACTTCTTGCGTAAGGTCAAAATGATGTCGTTAGAAATGGCGTCAAGTCAGATGAACATTTCTCCGTCATTCCAAGTTTTAAGGGCAAATATACGGGGAAATCGAGGATGTGTGAAATATAGATATAGAAGCGTATAAATATATTAACATCAGAAAATTTATATATACCCTTCCCCACTTCCTTACAACCCCTCACCCACAACATTTTTGAACGCAAATTTTTTTTCAAAAATGATCAGGTTAAATTTCACTCACACCACAGTTAATCAGATCAAGAATAACTGGGTGTTGTATCATGATGATGCTCCTTGTCACACAATGCCAATAAACGAGTTTTTGCCCAGTAAAAACATTCCTGTGGCTCCTCATTATCCTTATTTGCCTGACTTGTGACTTTTTCCTTTTCCCAAAGTTGAAAAATCGCCTCAGGGAAACTAATTTTCGGACAGACGAAAACATTCAAACGGCTGTAACCGACCAGCTGAAGGATATTACAGTATCAGTTTCAGCACTGCTAGGAGGCGTGGAAGAACCATCTCCAGCGTCGTATGTCTTCAGAAAGAAGTCATTTTGGGGTGACAATAGAAAACTGGAACAATGGCAACGCGTGACTTTTTCTAAACTGTTACCAAAACCAGATGCGAAAAATCTTATTAAAAAAGGTATATTTTGACCCTCCCAGATATAAGCATTTGCTTATTTTAGGTATTGTATTTAAACATTTATTAAATTAAGGTAAAAATTGCTGGACTGGGCTTCCTGGGCACTTGATATACCTCATCGTCTTATGCTATGACTAATCCAAGCCTTCCGAAAAACAGTAGACGTTTCTAGATGTTTTTTTTTTTAATTTTTTTTGGCAATTAATGTTAACAATTCCCAGTAATTTCCTCTATTGTCAGAGTCATCCCCTTCAAAATGACCCCGAGATGGTAATCCTTGTTTCGCCAAAAAACATACAGCATCTACAAGTGTGCTGCCTAAAAGCTTGGTTAAGACAAACTTTAGATTCTTGTTTTGCCAAACTGAATCAAATTGGCTACACATCTCACATGTAAATGAGACATTTAATGTCTCCTCTTTAGAACCCTAAAACTATTTAAATCGTTGCTGGTCCACCCATTTTCTGTAGAAAACAAAAGACATGGCCAACAATACAATCTGTTTTTCTTGCAACCACATAACCAAGAGTTTTCAATATATCAACTAAATTTAAAATATCGAACTACTTTTTTTGATTCCTTTTTAAAATTATCTAAAATAAGTGTTGGTATTCCATTATTTTATCTCTCAATCTCAATTATCTTTTTTTTCTTCAAAATTATACAAGCAGAATGACTTAATCGATTACGCAGCAACACTCATCCATATGTAATTGCACGCACACTACAGCCGACAACCAAAACGATTACTAACGAGGGAGTAACCAAAACAAAAAATGGTAACAACTCCATATAATAATCGCGGCGGCCCAAAAGCACTTAGGCGACCGCGATCGGACACGAGCCGGTTCCGACGGTCCCCGACGGACTATCAAGTGTAACCATAAACAAAACGAGACGACTTTATCGCGTTCGCAAAATCTAGTCAGTATTATAGGGCGCATTATTTTCGTGGGGCTAATCTGCTACATATTTACTAAATTACTAGTACATATTGCTGTTGGTAAATAAATAAATGAAATTATTTCACATTATTTAGTTTTAAGATTTTTAACTGTTACCAATGGTAACAATGGTTACATGGACGCTTTGCCACTGAACTGGAATTATATTTATATAAAAAATTGAAAAAAAATCTGTCTCATCACTTATAGGCGAGAATACACATGCTTGTTACACGCACAGAAGCATGCCAGTTACTGGATTGTGCGTGCTACTTGCATGAGTGACTTTCTTTGCCAGCAAGAAAGCACGCTAGAAGATAGCACGCCAGTAGATCGCAAGACGTTTGATTTTTGTGTGCCAGTAGCAGGATTTCGTCGAGGGAATGGAGGGGAGGAAACATGCGAGTCATGTTCAAAGGTGTGTGAACGACATCATTACCAGAAACTCGCATGTGAAAAACGGATTCTTGAACTATAGAACTATTTGTTTAGTTCCGGGCAAAATGGCTCGTTGGGGAGACGAGAAGACTTTATTGTTTGTTATGCAGTATAGGGAGTATCCGTGTTTATGGAATACATGATCTCCATTGTATAAAAATAAAATCGCTAGAGACAATGCTTACAAGTCTTTATTGAAGCAAATGACTGATAACAATTTAACATTAAATTTATGAAAAATAAGATAAAAAACCTAGGAACAACCTACCACCAAGAGTTAAAGAAGATAAAGGAAAGTTTTCACAGACTGGCATATCCAAAACTAGCATGCGTATTTTGGGATGTCGCAGGACAAGTAGTTGGCATACAAGTTACTGGCCACTGGCATGCTATTTTACTGGCATGTGTATTCTCGCCTTTTTAAAGTCCTCGTACCTCGCTTAGCAAAAAGTATAACCGATCACGCACCTTTAGTACTAATAAATTATCATTATTAATAAAACTAGTGGTCCGCATGACAGGAGAAGTCCGATTTAGAGCGGTTTCCTCTACATACGACACTATTATTCGATAAAAAGCACTCTGCACAATGAATACCTCCACCTGGGCGAAAGCAAAGAAAAGAGCGCGCGCGGCTGTCAGCTAGAAACGTCGGCACCCCTAAGCTCGTCTGTACAATTCACCACCTGTACCCCCAAATGACACTAATGGTTTCATCGCGTCCTTCAGCGCGCGCTGCTACCGCGATGCTATATGAGATTTTAACCACTAGCTGACGGCAGATATATCGTCTACCAAATCCCTACAAGACAGCTGGAAAATGTAAGAAAATTCCACTCTTTTAGAACAGGTATACTGTATTACTTCAGGAAAATTCCCTAGGTGACGGTGAGTTTTTCCCCAAGGATGAAAAGACCAAGTCGTGTCGCCAGGTATACTGACCGATGTGACGAGAAAATCTGCGGTTAACTACAGAACGGGGTGATGCTATTGACTTTTCTAAAGCGTCTGATAAAATTAATCATGACCTCTTAATAGCAAATTAAAATATTTTGGACTATGTGAATCAATTTTAAATTTATTTCTGTGCTATATCGCCGATAGATCTCGGAGGGTGGTTTTAGGAAATGATTCTTCTGGACTAGATATGTACCGCAAGGGTCCGTTCTAGGCCCTTTACTCAACACCATATTTATACAGGGAAAACCAAGTTTGTTTGAGAAGTGTGTATCAACACGTGTTAGAAAGAGATAGAAGCCGGCTGAAGAGTGACATATAAATCCGAACACCCAGTTCAAATGGTTTTATTTTAATAAAAGTTGGTGAACGTATTTATCTTACTGTAAATAACAAGTGAAAAAATTGTCAGCCTTCTCAGTTGGACATTCCGGTTTTTATACTGCTTTCTTTTAATTCACTAACGCTCTAAAAATGAATATTTCAGCCGCAGTAAAGAATCAACGTTAGCGGATTTTGTTTCTTGACATCCTTTACGATCGGTTACGATGCCAAGAGTACGGAGACCTGTACGATTTCGTCAACTTAGTGAATTTGATAGGGGCCGTATAGTACGACTTCGGGAAGCTGTCCTTTCTTTTCGGGCAATTGCAGTTAGAGTGCAAAGAAGTGTAGACACTGTGGTTAGGTGTTGTCAGGCATGGCTTCGAGAAGGCCGTACGCAAAGAGCAAGGGGCACTGGACGCCGCCGTAGAACAACAGACCGTGAAGATCGCCGCCTAAGATTATTGGCCTTAAGGGACCGTTTCTCCACTACCAGGTCCATTGCAAATGAATGGTTTGCAGAACACGGAAGACCTATTGGCATGCGAAGTGTTTACCGACGAATGAGAAGTTTTGGCTTGTTTTCATACCGGCCATACTGGGTCCTCCCTTTAACTCGAGAACACCGACGTAATCGCCTTAAGTGGTGCAGACAACGGTCACTCTGGGATCAGGAATGGAACAGTATTGTCTTTAGTGACGAGTCTCGATTTTGTTTAGGCATGCACGATGGTCATGCCAGGGTTAGAAGGCGACGAGGGTGAAAGGAGGAATCCACAGTTTTTTGTTGAAAGACATGTTCATCACACTGTTGGAGTTATGGTTTGGGGTGCTATAGCTTATGGTTCCAGGTCACCTTTAATCGTCATCAGAGGTAACATGAACGCGCAGCGTTATATCCACGAAGTTCTAGAACCCCATCTTTATACCCTATCTTGACACCCTGGCAGATCCAACTTTCCAACAAGATAATGCCCGACCACATGTTGCAAGAGTCACAATAGACTTCTTTCAACATAATGATGTCACATTGTTACCATGGCCACCAAGATCTCCCGACTTATCCCCAATTGAGCACGTGTAGGATATGATGGGTAGGAGATTGCTCAATTTGCAACGTCCTCCTCAGACTCTAGAAGCACTTCGAGAGGAGTTGGTGGTTGCCTGGAAAGAGATACCACAGGAGGACATTGACCACCTGATCAGAAGCATGCTTAGGCGCGTTGGAGAATGCATAGCACATCAGGGTGCATCCACACATTATTAAAGGTCAAAGGGCTTTAAAGCAGTGCAATCATTTTGAAATTTTTATCATTTACTTATTATGCTTCATTAAGTACTTATACAAAATTTTATTAAAATAAAACCATTTAAACTGGGTGTTCGGATTTATATGTCAGTTAGTATATATTAAAACTTGTCTAAGTTCCGAAAGTAAACCCCTCTCTCCAAAAAGTTGCTCTAACATTTAGCTACGGAAAAAGTTCCTCCACGATCCAAAAAGTTCCGCAAATCGGAGCTTACTCCGTCGATTGGTAACACTGCCGAAATCGCTCGTCTATGATCATGGAGGTGGAAACCTTACCTTTTAATGTACGAGATGCGGCGTTGCCAACTCAACCACTGATGCAGTGTTGCAGAATTTCTGGCGATCCTGACCTTTCATTTTGACCGAAAATGAAGCGCTCCTAGGACAGTACCGGAATCGATCCTGAACAGATTCGACACAATTCAAAAATGTTTACGCTCAAAATAAAACCATTATTTGGGCGTAAAGAATAAACTAACTAACCCAAGGAACTAGTGTGACATATTGCAGGGATGATGACGACTCACTTTTTTCGATCCATCTCACTTTTCATTGAAAATATTCAAAGAAGCTGACCTCCTTTTTTATAAAAATTAACTGTGACAAGTTTGTTCATGAGTCGATGTGTGAAATTATGAGAGATTATTTGGATTATATGAAATCTATGTTAAATTTCAACTCAACTTTGCTAAAATGTAATCAGCAAATTGACGTCAATCTAAGTCCAATAAGACAGAGGCCGCAATTTGGCTATTTCTGATTTCCATTGTCCCCCTATATGGGTATTAGATGAAAGGGCAAATATTTCGATCGTCGCCAGATGGCGTTCATAATTTCTATGATTACCACTCTGATATGATTATCGACTGAAAGGGCTTGATGAGAGAGACACAACAAACAACGTGACGTCATTTAGAACACTACCTATTTCTCGCGTTAATTTATATTTGTGATCTAAATTCATATTTCGGTTACATTTTAACTAATATGTCTTTATAAGTTGTCATTATTTCAATAAAACTTTTTCAGCTTTACGATTTTCAGAAACAGCACTCAATGAAAAAACATAACCTTGCGAAATAAGCTCAACCTTATTCACCGTATATTCCAGAGATCATTGACATCCCATTCTATTTAAAAAATGTTAAAAAATGGCGCCCACTCGCTAGCTTAAAATTTTTCATATCCCGAATTTCAGGTCGCTTGACCCATTCAAAAAATGATTAGAAGTGTCCTTTCTGTAAAGCACTGTGTGTATATTGATCACAATAATTGTAGATTCCTAAAAAAGCTAATACACATTAGAAAAAGTATTATTTTTTACTCAAATGTTGAAACAAAGTATCATAAGTAACACCCCTAATATGTTACATTCTCAATATTTCTCAAACACCTCCAGTCAATCCCCTTTTTGAGAAACATTCTATGAAAAAATACAGTGGGGAAACAATTTTATGTATATGCCAAAGTTGATGCTTTCCTTTTGCTAAATCTACTGAACTATTCTGCTTGTAGGGTAGAAAAAAATTAATTGCATTTTCTAGTCCTTCATCTTCGCTACACTTAGAGTATAAATCATTGTCTAGTGCAATCACTCTTGTGATTTAATGCTTTACTAACATTATTGAAAAAAGTCTTGAGTTTCGTAGCACGCGAGAGATAAATCATAAGGCGTTAAAGTGAAAAGGACATTCCCTTGGATATTTGTATTAACACTGGATTTTGTGCGACTTGCCTCTTTTTTTGCTCCAAGCATACTTGAAAATGCCTCAACCAAAATCCTGGGCAAAATAAATATTATCATCTTACATGGAATATATCAGTAAAAAAATCATTTCGGCTTAAGGACATTTCAACTCGTATGGTTTACAGCAAGATAGGTGCCAAAACAACAAACAAGTTGCAGAAATTGTTTTTTCTGGGCGTAACACTAATATCACTGAGTATACATGCAAAAATAATAAATAAAAATTACTTAATCAATAGTAGGCAGGATGACCTGAGGCTTGAGCTTGATTTCAAGGACATATTTGTGTTGCAGGCTGATTTTGGTCAACGGATTCCGGAATAGACACACAAAAACAAAATTACTGGATAAATATACTAAGTGACATATAAATCCAGTTTAAATGGTTTTATTTTAATAAAATTTTGTATAAGTACTTAATGAAGCATAATAAGTAAATGATAAAAACTTCAAAATGATTGCACTGCTTTAAAGCCCTTTGACCTTTAATAATGTGTGGATGCACCCTGATGTGCTACGCATTCTCCAACGCGCCTAGGCATGCTTCTGATCAGGTGGTCAATGTCCTCCTGTGGTATCTCATTCCAGGGAACAACCAACTCCTCTCGAAGTGCTTCTAGAGTCTGAGGAGGACGTTGCAAATTGCGCAATCTGCTACCCATCATATCCCACACGTGCTCAATTGGGGATAAGTCGGGAGATCTTGGTGGCCATGGTAACAATGTGACATCATTATGTTGAAAGAAGTCGATTGTGACTCTTGCAACATGTGGCCGGGCATTATCTTGTTGGAAAGTTGGATCTGCCAGGGTGTCAAGATAGGGTAAAAGATGGGGTTCTAGAACTTCGTGGATACAACGCTGCGCGTTCATGTTACCTCTGATGAAGATTAAAGGTGACCTGGAACCATAAGCTATAGCACCCCAAACCATAACTCCAACAGTGTGATGAACATGTCTTTCAACAAAAAACTGTGGATTCCTCCTTTCACCACGTCGCCTTCTAACCCTGGCACGACCATCGTGCATGCCTAAACAAAATCGAGACTCGTCACTAAAGACAATACTGTTCCATTCCTGATCCCAGAGTGACCGTTGTCTGCACCACTCAAGGCGATTACGTCGGTGTTCTCAAGTTAAAGGGAGGACCCAGTGTGGCCGGTATGAAAACAAGCCAAAACTTCTCATTCGTCGGTAAACACTTCGCATGCCAATAGGTCTTCCGTGTTCTGCAAACCATTCATTTGCAATGGACCTGGTAGTGGAGAAACGATCCCTTAAGGCCAATAATCTTAGGCGGCGATCTTCACGGTCTGTTGTTCTACGGCGGCGTCCAGTGCCCCTTGCTCTTTGCGTACGGCCTTCTCGAAGCCATGCCTGACAACACCTAACCACAGTGTCTACACTTCTTTGCATTCTAACTGCAATTGCCCGAAAAGAAAGTCCAGCTTCCCGAAGTCCCACTATACGGCCCCTATCAAACTCACTAAGTTGACGAAATCGTACAGGTCTCCGTACTCTAGGCATCGTAACCGATCGTAAAGGATGTCAAGAACCAAAATCCGCCAACGTTGATTCTTTACTGCGGCTGAAATATTCATTTTTAGAGCGTTAGTGAATTAAAAAAAAGCAGTATAAAAACCGGAATGTCCAACTGATAAGGCTGAAAATTTTTTCACTTGTTATTTACAGTAAGATAAATACATTCACCAACTTTTATTAAAATAAAACCATTTAAACTGGGTGTTTGGATTTATATGTCACTTAGTATACTTATTACAATAAAAGAAGACAAATATGAAGCAAAAAAAATAATACTTCTTCTTTTAAATCTGCCTATGGCATCAATTGCAGTTTCGTCGAATAAATTGGCACTTTCCAGCATTCGTCCAAATTTCACTCTCAATCGTAATGTATATAAACTGCGTATATATTGTTGCGATAGACACAACAAACAACCATTTGAAAATATCGCATGTCGGTTATTCAATTCCATATTATCCAATATTTTTATTGATGCAATAATATGTACGGCTGCAACAATCAATTCAACCCGTCCGTCTGTCTGTTTATGAACTGTAACCTTTTAAACAACCATACATACGCGTCAGACAGATCATGCGATATCGCCTAATACGAAATCAATATCAGGCCATTGTAATTTTAATTGAATTTATTTAAATGTCGCACGAAGGGAAACAGTACAAAGACCTTATCAACGGGTTAAATGAATATCTCCAGTTCGCTGAATTTGAAGGTAATTGGTGCAAGAAAAGACGACGGGATTTTCCTTCCACAGCGTATGTACGTTGGACGTAAAAACACGAAAACCCCGGCATCCAGGGAAGATGAATGGAATTTTGAGATTTTCAGTGGGATGCGAGACTCAAGAACTCTGAATCTTCTAAAACAATATATGCGTCACTTGATGGTGAACAATAAAAACAAGCAACAATTTTTAGATTTTACCATAGATGACTTCAGGTAGCGCATATAAAAAATCTAATTTCAGAGCATTGACCTTAAAAAGTTAAGGATTGAAGCTCAGACATTCCAGCACAAATATAGCTATACCTCCTCCTTTATTTGAATGACCTGAGAAGAAAGAGGCTAATCTACACACTCGATAATGCCCTATCTAAGGGAGACGACAACTAATCAGGAATATTGACATATATGTAACAATAAATAAAGATTAAAGAAGAAAATGACGTCTGGATGTGATGGTATTCCAAGTTTTTTCGATAAAGATTGCATTCATATACTAGCGAAACCGTTGGCTTCCATATTCAACCTAATTCTAAAATCAGAGACATATCCAAATATCTGGAAGACCTCTAAAATATGTCTTATTCACAAAAGTGGAGATATCTCTGATATTTCCAACTATCGCCAAATAGCAATCCTGTGCAATTTCAGCAAGTTGTTTGAGATCATCGCTTATGAAACCGTTTGTCTGCTCGGTCAGGGGTGCAGTCTCTATTAATCAGCATGGGTTTGTGAGAGGCAGATCTACGGTCACCAACTTGGCTCTAATTACTCAGTACATTTCTGAAGTACTGGACGGTCAGGGACAAGTTGATGTCATCTACACAGATATTCAGAAGGTGTTTGATCAAGTTGATCATTATGCACTTTTGGATAAGCTTAAAACAGTGGGTATGTCTGATGCAATGCTGTCGCTTATGAATTCATATTTGAGGGATAGAAGGTTATTTGTCGAATATGGTGGTCATAGGTCGAGTTACTATCGGGCCACGTCCGGGGTACCTCGAGGGTCAAATCTAGGTCCATTATTGTTTTTGATATTTATTAATGACTTGTCTTTTGAACTGAAGTGTTTCCATTTGTTTTTCGCTGATGACCTTAAAATCGGCACGTCAGTCAAGTCAGTCGAGGATTGCGTCATGTTGCAAGATGACTTAGCTCTAATTTCGTCATGGTGTTCACGAAACTGTCTCAGTCTCAATGTTTCGAAATGTAAAGTTATGACTTATACAAGAAAGGTTAACTATTTAATTTATGATAATTATAACATCAATGGTCAGGTTATAGACAGATGTACCTCTTATAGAGACCTTGGAGTCACTTTTGATACCAAGCTAACGTTTACTGAACATATACTCAATATCTCGTCGGCTGCCACTCGACTACTTGGTTTCTGTATCAGAAACTGGAAGGGTTTCTCCAATGTTGATACATTAATGACTTTATTTTTTACTTTTGTCAGGAGCAAGTTGGAGTATGCGACTCTGATCTGGTCTCCTATATACCAAAATTCTGTCGTGAAGCTTGAGGCCATTCAACGTAAAGCTTTAAAGTACTTTCACCTTAAATGCGCAGGTTCTTATCCAGAAAGAGGTTGTGACCATAGTGCCCTATTAGAGTTTTTCAATTTGGATTCACTGTCAACAGGACGAAACATATTTGCTTTGTCGTTTTTGTATGGCCTCATTCACAATAAAATTGACTGTCAAAATTTACTTGAAAAAATATGTTTCCGCGTTCCAAGGCTAGGGAGTCGACAACAAACGGCATTCTATTGTCAAGCTGGCCGTACAAATGTTATGACAAAATCGCCAATTAATCTCTTGTGCTGCGTCATGAACAGTGTTACTGAATCGTGTGATATTTACAGTGACAGACGTGCATCGATTATTAACTGCTATAGATCTTATTTAGAATGTGTGATACTATAGATTTAAGTCCAAGAACCATGTCTCTTTGATTGTTATTTTTTCAGCATTTCCTGTAATTGGGTTTCACCTGTTGGAAATAAATATATGAATAAATAAATAAATAAATAAATAAAAGAAGCAATTTATGATCAACTGAAACTATTTCTAGTCTTACAGTGTCCGATAATACGTTCTCTGAAATTGTACGAAATATTTTTCGGTAAATATTGGGTCTATTGAATAAAAGAATTGCATTGGAAGTAAAATCTTATAAGCGTAAGTTGATACTCATAAGCACAAGGTATTTCTCATTTCCATTTGAATGAAAATAAGTTTATTCTTAAAAGTTAATACTGGAAAAATCTTCTAAATTTAAAAGTATTTACTAGCATATCGTATTGTGACGAATAGCGCCATCTGTTGGGCGAGTCTCCTACTCGCAAGAGCTTAATTGCCGATTTCTGCTTTTAAGCGAACCACGACCGTACAAGCCGCCTGGCGGCGTCTGTGAGGACCGTAACAGTGGATCGCCTTCTAAATCGACGCGAAGTGATCTCCAACATTCTAGATGTCGCTTTGTGGTACACCCAGTTTTTCTCGAAGCTGTAATGGGGACTATATATAACTCGGCGGCCGGGAGATGGAGTACTGAATACGGTAGAGTAGCAGAGCGGAGTGAGGTATAGTGCAGTCAATGGTGGCATAAGAATTAGACAGACATAAATAGTGGTGTGTATAAATGTTTTATCAAGTTAGTTCTTTTTGTGGAAGCCAGTGTTTTAATCAACACTCAAAAGAACCCAGAAAAACGCTACAGTATTAACGGTTGCGCTTGCAAGACAAGTGTGTACCTTTTTGATACGGCGTGTACAATGTTAGTTATCGATCAAGATTTATAAGTATTGCTATAATCATGTCGTCGAGTGAGGAAGAATTACCTGTCCGGATTTTCGCTCCGAGACTTATATTCGCCAGGTTATTGAAAAATCATGGAGTTCTTTTGAATAAATCAGTGATTCCGTCGATTGTTCAAGCTAAAGCAAAGGTTCGTCAAGACTTCTGGTACAAGGGTTACCATTGAGAAATTGAAAAAAATCCCCAATAAAATGAAAACAGATGTAAAGGAAAAACTAATAAAAGTACGACTGGTAACAAAAAAATTAAACTACGTGAGTGGGAAATGAATTCTTGGAAATACTGAATTATGAAAAAAATCCAGTGTTCGTAGTTCCTGGGGGTTGCTACATTTGAAGTAACAACGGAAAAACAGATACTCCCGAAAATAATGGATCAACTAGTATGAGTTCACAGTTACCTCCTTTACCTACAGAGACGAAAGACAAGCGTCCAAGGAAGAAAAAATTCGAGCAAGAAACTGAAGAAACCGAAAACTTGTCAACTCAAGAGTTCTAATTGAACAATTAAATGTTGCGAAAAAAGAACAACTCATGGTAGAAAAACTGACATATGCTGTGCCAAACCCTTTCCCTACAAATAGTTCTGATAAAGAAAAAAATATCGGCGGTATTATGAACGAGAATTCATTGATTTGTAATATACAAATATGTATTTCATTCTCATTTCAACAGTTTTTTTTGATTTCGTATTCAGGAGTCATCAAACTAACTACTACAGAAACTTGTTACATATTTCAATATTATTATAAATACAGCACGTTTTGTTTATGGGTTTACAGAAAAATTCACCGCGTCATTTTAAACAATATGGTTAAACATTGTCTTCACTCTTGATTGACGTTTTTCCGCACCTTTTTGGACGATTGTTATCTACTTCCTCTACATCATAGGGCACGTCATGTAAGTCCTGGGGCGGTTTATTTAATTTTTCTTGATCGCAAAGTCATCCCGTAGATATGAGCAAACAATATAATTTTTGGAACTCTATGATTTAAAATGAAAAATCTCTGTTTCAACTGCCCAAATAGTCTTTCAATTCTGAATGTTATTTTGGTTTGGGAAATATTATGTTTTGAGGGTTTTTAAATGGACACAATAACTATGGAGCAAGTCCATATGCAGTATGTGCGATAAGGCAAAAATTACTTCGAAATCTAGCCATAATTTCATATATTGAACCTTGTTTCCAAATTCTGGAATCGTGAACGCTTCCAGGCCACTGACTATCTACACTTGTAATCACTCCATTTGCATCACAAGATACTTGTAAATTTATACCAGCAAATCTTTTTTTATTGACATATTTATGCCTAGAAAATGATGTTAATATGAAATATCTGACAAACTGAAGAAGTAAGTATTATTATTAAATGACGTGATCAAAGATTATTATTTCTAATTGTAATCATGAAAGAAATATTTTGGCGTCAAAACTAAAAAAGGCAGTGTATGAACTTTCCTGCCATTTGCCTAAGTTCGGCAGTAATGCCGCTCATAGCAGCGCTTGGAATGCATTTCATACCAATATGTGCCGGAAAGTCCAAAAAGAAAAAACCCGTAAAAAAGCGTTAAGTAATTTTATAAGCATGAGAGCCCATTGAGATCGGTCGAACATCAATCGTTCAAATTGCCACATTAAAATGTCGTTGTATTAAACGCTTGGAGAATTTTATGAAAATTACTGTAATTTGAGATGCGAAAATGTCGAGGTGAAAAACCGAAATCGCCTGTCTATTTATGAGGTCGTATTTTTATTTTATTGCCACGATGCTGTTGAGATGAAGATTGGAATTATCTAAAACACACGTGCGTGTATAATCAGTAAATTAGTTATTCGTTCCTCAGGTATGTGTGAGAGAGGTATTTATGGCTAAAAAGCAATCGGATCAATAGACGCGGCAATATGCGAAAAAACATACATCAAGGAGTATAGACAATCATAGACAGCAACTGTAGTAGATGTTGAAACAGAAAATCACATGGTTCATTGTCGTGAATATCACCTTAATAGAAGTAAAATTTAAAATAATAAAGCTCCCGTCTGCGATACCTAGAATTTGAGAGAATGTTTGGCTTTTTAACGTGATGTATATTTTTCAAATTTCAGAGGAAACAAGATACCAGATTTAACAAAAGATGAGTAGCATGTGAAATATTTTACGTTCTGGCTTGTTTTGGAGCTGGGCGAATTCATTATCTTGCCTTCAGACGCTGAGGAGGCAATTAAGTGGAATTTTAACAACCCTGTGCTATTGATTGAAAGATAAATATAAGACTAATAAATTCATCAAAATTATCAACATTTGACTATGTAATTTTCATTCCTGGTCCTTGGAACTCCCATTATCTTAACTTAACTCTGTTCCGATGCAATTTTCGTCATCACGCATTGTTTGAATTTGTGTAGTAAACGGTAACAAACAGTCCAGATTTAGATTTTATATATGAGAAGATCGAAAAGTTAGAAAAGGCAACCACAAAACCCAGCTTCCTAACTATGAGTCGACGCCAATTATTTTGTAAACGTTCATTCGCTAGCATATTCGAACTTTTAGTTCGTTATCAGAATCACAACTGTTAGAACCAGTTCATAACTAGTTCAGTATCGGTACGGAATTTGATGTAACAGAACTGTCAGTTGCGGAATCAGCACCATTTTCCGTTGGTACGGTTCATTTCACAAGTAAATCGATGCTTTGTTCGAACAAATCTATAATAATTAAAGAAAATATATGAAATGATGTTTATTCATTCGTCTTCAGTAAATAAACAATAACCCTGAACTGGCTCTAGCTTTCAAGCACATATAATTGCGAATTATGGAGTTTTCCCGGGACTGCAGCAATTGGCTAGGAACATACATCTATACAAAAGTATAGACTGAACAGAACAAGCACCAATGTTCCAGTATTTCGAACTTAATGTATCATCACCGATAAGTACATCTTTGCGGTTGCTTATTTCAATATTGCGAAAATTAACCGAGGTTTGCTTTAATTTCTCATACAAATACGAGGGTGGTCCCAGAAGTACCCGGCCTGACCTAGAGATGGCGATCGTTGTTTGGAAAATATCATTGTATTAGAAAGTATGCAACCTATAAGGCATATATCTCAAGTTTGAAGACGCCACGTTGTTTAGTATTTGTTTTGCAGCCAGCAGTACTGAACGTGTTCAGTGAATTTGTGAAAATGGAGAAAATTGGTCATCGTTATGTGGTACAATACTTTTATTTCAAAGGCCTCAGCCCAACCAGTATAAAAGATGAACTGGATTCTATTCTGGGTGAGTCTGCTCCTTCGTTTAAAACAGAAAAATATTGGGTAGCAGAGTTTAAACGAGGCTGTATGAGCTGCCAAGATGAGCATCGCAGTGGTCGACCAAATGAGGTGACGACTCCAGAAATGGTAAAGAAAATTCACAAAGCGGTACTGAATGATCATCGACTGGAAGTGCGCGAGCTAGCAGACATAGTAGACATTTTAAAAAGTGCGGTTCATCGCATATTATCTGAAAATTTGGACATGAGAAAGCTGTGTGCAAGATGGGTGTCGCAATTGCTCACAATCGAGCAAAACCAGTGTCGTGAAGATGTTTCCATTGAGTGTTTAGCGAAGTTTCACAGCAACAAAGCAGAATTTTTGCGTCGTTTCATAACCATGGATGGAACATGGGTCCATCACTTCACACCCGAGACAAAAGAACAATCAAAACAATGGACTCAAAGAAGGCGAAGACCTTTTCATCTGCAGGTAAGGTTATGGCGTCGGTTTTTTGGGATGCGCATGGGATAATGTTCATTGGCTATCTTGAAAAAGGTAAAACTATCAACGGCGAGTATTATGCGAACTTATTGCAACGTTTGAGCGATGAAATCAAGAAAAACGGCCGCATTTTGTTAAGAAGAAAGTGTTGTTTCATCAAGACAATGCACCAGCTCACAAATCCGTTATTGCGATGGCCAAAATTAACGAATTAAAGTTTGAATTGCTACCTCATGCACCCTATTCACCAGATTTAGCCCCCTCGGATTATTTTCTGTTTCCAAACTTGAAAAAATGGCTCAGTGGTCAAAGATTTTCCAGAAGAAGTGATGTCGGCAGTTAATGGCTATTTTCAGTAGCAAGACAGTTCTTATTATAAAAAGGGTATCGAACTTATTGAACATCGCTGGGAAAAGTGTATAGAGCTCAAAAGAGGTTATGTTGAAAAATAAATACATTTTTTTACAAAATTTTTGTGTTTTCTTCGTTGGGTCGGGTACTTCAGGGACCACCCTCGTATATTTGATTTGTTTGTTTCCACATGTATGTATTATCTGCGGTAAAATACCAATTTTAGCAACAAAGTCAGGATGAGAACGAATACGGTATCCACTTTGCCCGATTGGAGTTCTCTTGCTTGCTACTAAAATCGTTGTATACTTTAAAAAGATGTTCACACGGAGTATAAATTTGGAGTCATAAGCACAACACATGCCTTGCAATCATTTCGTTTTCTTTGATAACATTTAATTTGTTGTCCGGTATCCAAACAATCACAGGAATTATCCCACAATGACTGACAATTATTGAAGAAAGTTGTTCAAATACGGTTTTGGATGTAAAAGAAGAAATTCACTCTGAGATGTTCGCTTTGCTTCTATTTTGTCGTTTTCAAATGCTCCAGAAAAATGGTTAAATCAAAATAAAAATAGATGATCTCAGATTATACACAAAATGTAGAATGATCGAATAGCATGGTTCTTGGTTCAAACAAATTGTCAAAAATTATAATTTTTGTCAAATTAACCGATAACATGAACGCACATTCACCATTTTCAACCAAGACCAAATAACATGCACATTCACCATATTTTGTAATCGGAGTAGCGCTCGTTTTATAGAAATGGTGAACGCGCCTAAAATTTTATATTAAAAATTGCTACCTTTTATATTTAATTTATCTGTGAGGGCCACACTAGTTGAAGTTAAGGATATCTGGACAAAACTTTTAGTTGCTTAGATCTCAGATACAACTTTTAGCACCAATTTTATAAATATATCTTATTCTTCAACAAATTCACAGTAAGTAAAAGTACTCAGTCAAGGACTTGTTTGTCTCCTAATTCTCATAGTCTGTAGTGAGGATCAAAGTGCATTTGACATAAGTCTGTCTTTTGACAGCTATTCCATTAAATTATACTAAGTGACATATAAATCCGAACACCTAGTTTAAATGGTTTTATTTCAATAAAATTTTGTATACGTATTTAATGAAACATAATACTATAAGTAAATGATAAAAATTTCAAAATGATTGCACTGCTTTAAAGCCCTTTGACCTTTAATAATGTGTGGATGCACCCTGATGTGCTACGCATTCTCCAACGCGCCTAGGCATGCTGAGAAGGACGTTGCAAATTGAGCAATCTCCTACCCATCATATCCCACACGTGCTCAATTGGGGATAAGTCGGGAGATCTTGGTGGCCATGGTAACACTGTGACATCATTATGTTGAAAGAAGTCTATTGTGACTCTTGCAACATGTGGTCGGGCATTATCTTGTTGGAAAGTTGGATCTGCCAGGGTGTCAAGATAGGGTAAAAGATGGGGTTCTAGAACTTCGTGGATTTAACGCTGCGCGTTCATGTTACCTCTGATGAAGATTAAAGGTGACCTGGAACCATAAGCTATAGCACCCTAAACCATAACTCCAACAGTGTGATGCACATATCTTTCAACAAAGAACAAGAACTGTGGATTCCTCCTTTCACCACGTCGCCTTCTAACCCTGGCACGACCATCGTGCATGCCTAAACAAAATCGAGACTCGTCACTAAAGACAATACTGTTCCATTCCTGATCCCAGAGTGACCGTTGTCTGCACCACTCAAGACGATTACGTCGGTGTTCTCGAGTTAAAGGGAGGACCCAGTGTGGCCGGTATGAAAACAAGCCAGAACTTCTAATTCGTCGGTAAACACTTCGCATGCCAATAGGTCTTCCGTGTTCTGCAAACCATTCATTTGCAATGGACCTGGTAGTGGAGAAACGGTCCCTTAAGGCCAATAACCTTAGGCGGCGATCTTCACGGTCTGTTGTTCTACGGCGGCGTCCAGTGCCCCTTGCCCTTTGCGTACGGCCTTCTCGAAGCCATGCCTGACAACACCTAACCACAGTGTCTACACTTCTTTGCACTCAAACTGCAATTGCCCGAAAAGAAAGTCCAGCTTCCCGAAGTCCCACTATACGGCCCCTATCAAACTCACTAAGTTGACGAAATCGTACAGGTCTCCGTACTCTAGGCATCGTAACCGATCGTAAAGGATGTCAAGAACCAAAATCCGCCAACGTTGATTCTTTACTGCGGCTGAAATATTCATTTTTAGAGCGTTAGTGAATTAAAAAAAGCAGTATAAAACCGGAATGTCCAACTGATAAGGCTGAAAATTTTTTCACTTGTTATTTACAGTAAGATAAATACATTCACCAACTTTTATTAAAATAAAACCATTTAAACTGGGTGTTCGGATTTATATGTCACTTAGTATATTTCAGCTGTTCTATTAGCGCACTCATAATTTTTATATTTCGTTAATTTCAACTCCTTCTGCTGTGGAATATACCATGGTTAATTTATGTAATAAAGCGTTACGAGTTATTTTAGAAACAAAGTTTGGTCAAATCAATCGCAAACTATGTTCTAAATTGCTATTTGAAATAAGTAAGAGATACTTCCGTATCTTTCTTCAAGAAATAACTGTTTTGCCACAAAAAAACGCTGCAATAGCTATTTTCAACAACAAAATAATAAACAAACCATGGGCGTAGTGAAGAAAAGCATTTACTCATTAAGTAAATTCTTTTAGTCAAATTTCTTCTGAAAGTAGTACAAAACTAATCTGATGACACTATTAAAGTCTACTTTAAGCTTTAAATCAATAAATCTTCAAAACTACTGAACTGAAGTACATTAATTTTATATCATTACAAAGGGAATTGAATGACCTTCAAAATAAGGTAACACTCGACCCCTTTTCCATTTAAGATTTTAGGGTTGGTGTCACCCCCACCCAGGAGGCTGCACGTGTTAACTTGATTTTTTGCCAAACTTGTGTCCTCATCGAAAACAAAATCGACGGGCATGACCGCTTTTCAAAAAAGAACTGAGCTACCAGTAAATGCGTCTGTTTCGTTTTCGATGCGCCACCCTGTATATAGCAAGGCCTTGAGGAAAAAGAAATATAGACAGCGATTACTGAAAAGCCAGCGAAAAGTAGTGCTGCGCATGGTATACGCCTAGGGATCGGCGTTGACCGATGCGCTATTGGAAGTAGCTGGTATCCCGCCAATTGATTTGCTGACTGCGTAGAGATGCGCACTCTACAAAAAGGGAATTGAAGCAAAAAGCGACGAAAGAGAGTTGCATTTGGTCACGAGAGATAATGCATGGAGCAGAAGGCTGATCCGAGATATTAAAACTTGGATTGACAAAGGAGCGGTCCGGATAGCTAACTGTACTGCACAGTGTCTCACAAGTCATGGTTGATCTGACAGTTACCTGAAGATGGTAGGAAAGAGAGTGTACGCGAATTGAGTATATTGTAATGAAGAGGGGGATACTCCTAATCACCTACTAAAATGTGGCAGGTGGGTTAATTTACTAGACACAGCTGGAACTGACGCTCGGCGAGAGGCTCACTGCTGACAATTTTGCCACGCATATACGCGAGGAAAAATTGGTTGATATCCAACTAATAGCGAGACGAATGATGCTGAGTAAGGTACGAGAGAACAAAAATAGACCAAGGAATCAATAGTAGGTTTCTAATTTGTTCGGTTGTACAAAAATCTGCAATAGAAGTTGCACATACCTCCTTCTTCTTCTGGCCTCCCAAAATACTGAACTGCAACGTCGCATTAGCGCCTAAGGTGGTTGAGCAAGTAGTGGCGAAATGATATGGACTATAGAAGAGTAGCGTCACTCCGTCGTTGAAACAGTTTTTGGCGAGGTGTCTGACATTACATTGTGGTATACCAAATCCTACATGCAGTTAAACTGTGATGTCTGTGATATAGCAGCTAGTCAGGAGGAAGGTAAACATCCAGGAATAAAGGTCACCTGAAGGTAGTTGACCGCAAAACACCGGATTGTTTTACGCGTTGCGAAACTAGCAGGCAGTGGGGTGCTAATATTTCGATGCTCCGCTAATGATGTAAAGGCGACTATTGTTATTCTAACATATTTGGAATTTCAGACATCGTCGCTTAAGTTGTAACACCACTAAACGCAAAGAATAACTTATGTATTTTCTTAAAAAAGCCACCGTGAATGCCGGAATGTCATCAGTAGGCATTATTAGCTTATGAGGTTTCATTTCCGACTAGACAAACATGGAGGATTATAAGATCATTCGATAGCGACTCCAAAGGCCCACCGTTCTTCTAAAAAGTTGTTAGGTTAAAGTTACATCGTGCTGGAACTCTTTATTGAACAACTAAATTTTTGTGATTCATGACTGGGTAGTACCAAAAAGAAGAAAATACGATACAAATTTGTTATTTAGTTTTGCATTCTACGTCAATGATTATTGCCAAACAATTCCAAAGTAGATCGTTCAAGTATATTGCGAGAAAATAGATATCATGTTCCATTTCTTTATTTAATTTCATACTCTTCAGTCTACATTATTCATGTTCCCTGAAAAATAAATACGAACATACAAAAAACGAAGTGATTGTAATTGCACACAGTTTGGAAAATCTGCTTTCTTTTCTGGTTACTAAGTTTAGCGCTCTTACACTCATTTTCAAACTTGTGACCGAACAATAATCCATTCCAACCTCTGTTAGAATCAGTTACTCATATTGCACAATGTCAAGGAAACCAGAACGACAGGTGGGTTATCGCCAATGGGTGGAACGCTAAAGCACTCTATTTTACAAGCCTATTTTCCAGAAAATGCTATTTATCATATATCGTCTATACAGAAAAAATAATAATATGTATTACCCTGTATAAACTCAATTACTCTATGATATGCCAAACTAGGCATTACTCTGTTGAAATCAATAAAAGTAAAAGTAGGGAACCCATTCAGGTGAACCATCCGCCTGTAACCTTTCTTGCCGTTATTTGGATATCTTGGTCGCATCCAGGCAGTAAATCAAAAACAAAAAAACCTATTGTATACCGACATGTGTGTGGGTGTATCTATCCAGTTGAAGGGTGGATGTAAAGCTGGACATACACGCTAATAATATACTCAGCAGACTGGTTAACCGCTTAACGTGTTTACCAGAGATATCTCGGGTAAGCTCGTCTCTCATATTTTCGCCAACCCGAGTTAACACGGGCAAAAATAAATTATAAGGTATCATGTGTGCCTACCCGAGATAATACGATTTAATCGTTTATAGGCATTTTTACCGACGGAAAAGAACTGGTTTACCTTGTGGTGTGAACTGGGGGGGCGGGGGGGGTGGAGCGTTACTGGTTACGCGCATCGCCGGCATCGCCGCGTTATTTAGTAGTTAGTTAGTATTTGGTTGTAATAGGGTAATGGGTAATGGGTCAGGTACATGTACATATGTAGGTATAAAAGTATGTATGTGTACGGTAAAGAACAGATAATACCTTTTATGCCTGAGAGTGTCTATAAAAACCTGTCAAAAAAATTCTACACGGCATCGAATCGTAATGTCTGGGAAAGCGATCTGAATACACTCGCGATGCCGCGGTAGCAATTTGAAGACAACTTACCTTGAATTAAAATTATTTCGACAAGTTCCAAATTGCTGTACGATTGTGTCATTATTTTGTTAAACCTACTTAAAAAGCATGCACATTAGTTTGCCCTGATGGCCTAAGAAGCTTGGTGAGTATTGACATTTGATAACACAACTAAAGTTTCATAGTTTGTAGAAGATGCAAATTTAAATGTGTTTTGCGTTCTATGCCTATTTGGGGCGCATGAAAATTACTTTGACCTGACATAATCCAAATCCGCCCCTAATTTCGGTTGCAGGAAATTCCACGCATAAAAAACGCAATCCTCCGTCCGAGTGGCCTTCGCGCCTTTTTATCTCCCTCTTGGAAAGTCGCCGCAGTATATTTGATAGTGGGGACGGCCGGACGTTAATTGCGAGCATAATTTTTGGTTTTACGCCAGGCCGACCGCGGATTTGCTGCCTCGGCATGGCGATATGGTAATGGCTTCATTGTTAAGGGTGGTCTGCAACATTTGCAGCCGGGAAAAGTCGTTTATTATCACATATGCAAAAGGTTTTTTGGTCGTTATGAGCTGCGTGTTCGGATAACGGGTCACTGTGGAAATGGAGCTTAAGATTATATCTGACGGCACGGGTGTGGCTAAGAAGGGCAATGTACGGCTATGAATTGCCATGTGATCTGCTAGAAAAAAAAAACTAGTACAGTAAAGAGGGGGAATATGGCAACATACATATGTTAAATTTCAAAAGCTCACATTCTAACTGGCAACCAACCCGACCACAAGGAGAAGGCGGCATCTTAGAGAGCGTGTATATTTATCGCTCACATTGGGTGCTACCTCTCATAGCTGAACATCGGCGTAACCGTTTGCTCCGGTTTAGAAAAAGAATTTTATGGGATCGCCCAACTAGCAAAGTAGTGCTATAAGCTTTTGGTAAAACAACCGTTCAGCCATAAAAGCTATCTATTGTTGTCGCCTGAAGACCAAAATGCTGGCTTAATGTTGTGTGGAATGCAAATTTGCTTTCTGCAACATATTTGCTCTAAAATGAGGTGTTTAAAATATTCTTATACCATAGTTACACAACACCTTATAGGACAAATTCTTAACTGTTGCATAAACGTTTATACAACTATTTTATACGGCATAAATACGAAGCCCGTAGAAATTGCGTGACTACTTTGCACGATAATCACAATAAAATTTGCTGCGCAAGTAATTCAATAGCCCTATATCATAGTGTAGAAGTTTATCATATTCCTGTGTATGAAATTCACAATGGCCGATATGTAAGTAAACAAGATGACTGTATTGTGTTAGTTATATATTCCTCACTTCGTCTATACAATACATAAGAAATAGTTTGGTTGCAATAAAGTATAATCACGTAACAGAATAGTTGTATAGTTGACAAAAACTGAATCTTGCACTGCCGCAAATGTTCTATAGCGGCTGCAACAGGCTTACACTTTTGTTGTATAACTGTTACCTGCAGCCCTTATACAACCTCTTAAACGACTGAAGTGTCCTATTAGGTAAGCCCATTCCGCTTGTATAGCTGTTCTAAGAGGGTTTTGCCAATGTTCTTACAGTATACAATGCTGTTTAAGGAATACTGTATAATCATTCTTGCAATTGTAATAGGAGTGATAATTGTTAGTTGGGCGGGAATGGAATCAGGTGGTCTTTAGTGACAAATCCCGCTTCTGCCTGAGGATGGACAATGGTCGGGCAATAGTGAGAAGGCAACGTAGTGAAAGACGTGAGCCACAATTTGAAAGAGAGCGCCATGTTCTCTACACCGTGGGAGTTATGGTATTGGTTATAGTAGCAGATCACCACCCAACTAACAATTATCACTCCTAATAGAGTTGCAAGAATGATTATACAGTATTCCTTAAACAGCATTGTATCAGTATAGAGATACATTAGCAAAACCCTCTTAGAACTGCTATACAAGCAGAATGGGCACACCTAATAGGACACTTCAGTCATTTAAGAGGTTGTATAAGGGCTGCAGGTAACAGTTATACAACAAAAGTGTAAGCCTCTTGCAGCCGCTATAGGACATTTGCGTCAGTGCAAGATTCAGTTTTTGTCAACTATACAACTATTCTGTTATGTGATTCTACTTTATTGCAACCAAACTGTTTCTTATGTACTGTATAGACGAAGAAGAATATATAAATAACACATTACAGTCATCTTGTTTACTTACATATCGGCCATTGTCAATTTCGTACACAGGTATATGATAAACTTCTACACTGTGATATAGGGCTATTGAATTACTTGCGCAGCAAATTTTATTGTGATTATCATGCAAATTAGTTACGCAATTTCTACGGGCATCATATTTGATTCATATTTTGATAATGATCAAAAGTATGTCTAGATTTTTAAGATGGAAAACTGAACTTATCTGCGTTAAATCTTCCACAAATCCTATATTTAGACACAATTACACTAATGTTTATCACTTTATATCTGCAATTTCGAACTGAAACATAATTATTTAATATTAAATAGAGGAATAAATGTTTGCCCAATATGGCGGGTGGTTGTGTATAATCATGGCATCGTCCATGTTGTCTTTAGGTTATTAGAATATTTTGGTGTTGCCTGCAGGTGTTATACAACAATTTGACAAATGGCAGAAATGAAATACCGACAGAGTCGAATAATTTACCTAGAATTTGTACCAGATCTATATCTTCTGTTTGAACAGTTGATAAAACCTATTTAACCAATATGCATGCGTTGTTTGTCTTAAAACATTGGTTATGGCATTTTAACCAAAATATGACAGCAGAAATTTAGGTTGTGGTGAAGTTGTATACCAACATATTTAGCAGTTACTAAACACCAGTTGTATAAGTGCTTCCGTTGGGAGCAATTTGTTGGCTAAAGTAGTAAATTGCACAGCAAAACAACAAGGCTCGGGTTTGTTTTATAAACGTTACCATGGATGCCACAACACAACCATTTTGAATAACGTGCAAATATGCCGTATAAGACAGTTGTAAAACGTTTATGCAACAGTTAAAAATTTGCCCGATAAGGTGTTGTATAACTATGCTAAAAGAATATTTTAAACACCTCACTTTAGAGCAAACATGTTGCAGAAAGCAAATTTGCATTCCACACAACATTAAGCCAGCATTTTGGTGTTCAGGCAACAACAATAGAGAGCTTTTATGGCTAAACGGTTCTTTTACCAAAAGCTGATACAGCTACTTTGCTAGTTGGGCCATTAATTTTCATCAGTTGCAATATGACAGTCTGACGCTATATTCAGGAAGTAGTCCCACCTTAAACGCCATCCAAAGCAAGACAACGCCAGACCGCATGTTGCCAGATCATCGTTAGCCTTCAAAGATCAACACCGCATCAACCGTTTACCTTGGCGACCACGATTTCCAATTGAACATGTCTGGGGCACTGAACATATGTATAAGCCAAAAATTATTAAAATCGGATAAACATACGTAAGCGTTTACCTGTTTTTGTCACAGAGCATAGGTTTGGCAGCGTATGCCAAATTTCTTTTTTTAGGCAGCTTTTTCATACCTTGGGGTACAAGTTTAATAAATTATGCACCTAAACCTTTCTTATAAATCCCTCTATCGACTGGTGAAAACCGTGTGACAATGCGATGGGTAGTTTTCCAGTAGCGGTAGGAAATTTTATAATATGCAGTGCTTTTCCTTGCCCTGAGCACAGACGAGGACGAACTCCCTCTATCATTTTTAGTCTTAAGGGCAAAAGTGCGAGGGAATCTAGAGGTAAAATATGTCGAATATGTGTGTAAAATTACCAGGATTAAAAGTACATTCCTCTCATACCCTCAACAACCCCCAATCCCCAACTTTTAAGGGATACCAAAAAATTCTGAAGATCGTCAGGAGCCTCCGAAACGTCAAAAATGCAGTTTGAGCGAAAACTACAAAGCTTTCTCATCCTTGGTATAGCGGTAAACGTTTTTGGAAGGTTCATTGAAATTTAAGCACTACGATTCCTAGTTATAGACGGGACAAAGATTGGCGGACAGATGGACAGATAGAGCGGCAGATCGATAGAAATGAGTGACATGAGCTTCTCGTGATTCGCATGTCATATACCATCCAAGAATATATTTTCTCTCCACTGCAGTGTCGTGAGAAGTAGAAAGACTGGCTTGTAACATGATGTTCAATCTCAGTCCATCAGCAAGTAGAAACCTGTCCAAATAGTTAGAGTGAAAGCTTCGCATTTATTATAATATATATATATATATATATATATATATATATATATATGTGTGTGTGTCCGCATAGTTGGGGTTTTCCTTTACACGACGCGACGTGTAGATCTTGAAAACATAAGCAATTTTTCTTAGTACATATACACCAATGTCTTAAGGGAACCGAAATAAAGGGCTCTGCAACACCAAAAATATCTGAATACAAGGTCACTGACTCAACCCGACGACTGAACTGGGTCGGCGTCAGTGTGTCAAGTCAGTATGCAACATTCAACCGACGGTTACCGTCACGCGTGTAGAGGTAATCGCGTAGACGAGAATCCCTCAACAAGCACTAGAGACGTGGCTAGAGAAGTGCAAGTATCAAAAACTAAAGTGTGGCAAACGCTGCGTGAAGAGGGGCTGTATCCGTTTCACGTCCAACGTGTACAAGCCCTTCAACCTGACGATTTTCCAGCAAGAATGCGGTTTTGTGAGTGGTTGTTGCATCAACATGACAATAATCCGGACTTTTTGAAGTGCATATTGGTGACAGACGAATCTACGTTCATGCGTAATGGGGTGAATAACTTTCGCAACACTCATGTTTGGTCAGTAGAAAATCCGCACGCTGTCCGTAGGGCACATTTTCAACAAACATTTTCGGTGAATGTTTGGGCTGGCATGGTGAACGGTAAGCTCATTGGACCATTTATTCTCCCAAATCGATTGGACGGGATGAAATATCTAGACTTTTTACGCAACATTTTGCCTTCCTTGTTAGAAGATGTGCCATTACGTGTAAGACAATCAATGTGGTTTCTGCGTCTGCTCGGTAGCGCATCAGCTGATTTCATTTTCTGTTGGAGCGGTATGATTTCGGGCAGAGACGTACTTAGCCCTTCTCGTCAACTGGAGAGTGAGTACTTTTTCCTTTATTTTTTTTTACTTGGTCGCCCTCGTTTCACTACACATTACCTTTGTTATTTCAAGGGTAGTTGTTTCTGAAAAGGAAAACCCCAACTTTGCGGACACCCTGTATATATATATAATATAAAATAATTCAAAGATGCTCTTGGCACATTAATCGAGAGGTTGCCAAGCGGAAAGCGGCGTCAAAATTGTTCAAGCAATTTTTGTAAACAAATTATCAAAACATTTTTATTTTGCTCTGGACAACGCTATTTTAAACCACCCTGCACAAGAAAGGTGCTTTTTAACTTCTTTCTGAATTTGACCGTGTTCGAGATACAAGCAAAGTCTAAAAAACCCTTAAAATGCTCATTTGCAATGCTTAAATATTCGGTTATAAATTATTATTTTTGTTGGCAAGTGCCCAAAAAAGTTCAAAACGTTCCCTACACGACCCCGGAGAAAGTTTCAGGTTTAGTTTATATCCTTTTGACTTTCCAACATTTTATTTACATATGGTCCATAAATAATATTCTTGAAACTACCCTACTGACGTGAGCGCATCAGATTAGAGTTTTGAAATATGTAGTATACAGGGTGTTCCTTAATGATATGAGAATGTTTAAGGGTGTAAATCTACATGAAAAAATCAATGTTAGTTTGCTTTATGAACTATGGTCCAAAAATGTATCCCTACCAGAACTCGGGGTGTTGAAGTTTTAGGAAAAAAATTGAAATTAATTAATATTTTCAGAACCGCTTCAGGTATTTCACTGATATTCAGTACGTAGTGAAAGTTATTAAAGTTGCATATTTTTCAATGGAAAATAATTTTTAGCATTTTTGAGTAAAAAAATAAAAACCATTCTATTGTCCGAGAAAATAAATGTAATAATTGAAAAATGCAATTTAGCAATAAATATTTAGTTGCTATGGAATGTGTCACTGGCTTTTGGCATCTGACAAGTCTCTGTTATTGAAATCAGTTCGCTGTGACATCTTTTTCATTATTTAGTTTTTACAATCTTGTTGATAATGGTGAATTATTCAAATGCAGAAATGGCGGAAATGCATTACGTATATGGCCTTGCCGACGGTAATGGTGAGCAAGTCAGACGGATTTATCACCAGAGATATTCCGATCGTGCTTTGCCAGATAGTCGAACCTTTTCTAGTATTCATCGTCGTCTTGTTGAAAATGGTTCTGTCCGAAAAGGAACATCTGAACGTAGACCTCTAAGTGATTGAGGAAGCAGTGCTGCACGAAGCCGAAGAACTTCCTGAAACGAGTACGAGGACGATCGCTAGACACTTCATATGAATTAAACCATACATTGTAATGCAACATCTATTTTTATGACCATATCAGCATTCTGCATAAAAAATGCTGCTTGATAAGCCACAAAAGGCCATAGTTGCTCTGTTACTGCATACATAAACAATTTCACGCAAACAAATGAATTAGATGATAAATATTATTAATACTAATTAAATTCCATTCCACCAGCCGCCTTGCATTCTCGGAAGTGGGACAAGCGAACAACGATCGTTTATATTATTTTTTTTATTGATAACCTCTGGCCCGATGTGAAGCAATACGTCGTGAGATGTGTATGAAGTCATATAGTATTTCGGAATCTCTTTTCGATGGAACCAAAAGTTTTTGAAATCTAATCAAACGCTGTGGAGAATCTATTTTTTATGCCACGACCAATAAACAAATATTGACAGAAAATATCTTATAATAATAATAATAATATTTATTCACTCGATGTACAAAGATAACAAACAATATGAGTAAATAAATATAAAATCAAAACAGGCCCAATAGAAGGCATCGCCTGTACATGGACCAATAATTTAAGTTGAAACTGTAGAATGCAAATGACAAAAAAGGACAAAAATTAACTACAGTAGATTATGTATTTAGTTGATATTAGTACTCGTATTTATGAGTTTATGAATTTCAATCCTAGATATAGAATGTAGCCACTTTTTTAAATTTCTTTTGAAACAATTTCCGAAACGTAAATCTTTTAAGTCTTTAGGTATAATTTCATAAAATTTAGGCGCTAAATAGAAATATGATCGCTGCATTATAGATTTATGCGGTTGAGGAACTACTGTGCCACGAATTTTGTACCTGGTATAATGATTATGTTTAATTTTTTGGTCGGTGTTTACAAATTTATGGTAGTGAGTGATACTGTGTAAGAAATAAAGCTGTCTTATATCATACATTCGAACATCTGCGTATAATTTTTCAGTGGGATAAAGTTTCGGTTTTTTAAATATCATTTTTAGAATACTCTTTTGAAAAACATCTATCATCAGTGCATGGTATAATGTTCGAAGATATTTTTCTGTCAATATATTCCCAAGGTATTTAATTTTGTAGGATACAAATCTAACTTTCTTTAAAATATAATTGACATGTCCCATCGTAAGTGAGGATCCAAGACCACTCCAAGGTATTTTATGTTGGGCACTCTATTAATTTGCATTTTTTGATCATTAATGTTGAAGGAGAAATTTATGTAATTTGGCAGATGTCTAGCATAAGATCCAAATGGTAAAAAATGCGTTTTAGAGTAGTTAATGCTTAATTTTCTACTGTTAAACCACCGAATAATTTTGATAAAATCATTTTCAATTACATTTTTCAGATCAGACCAGTCAGTACCTTCATATAATATTGCAGTATCATCTGCAAAACTAGTTATTTGGAAAATATCATTTAAATATATATTGAATAACAGCGGACCTAAGACAGTTCCTTGTGGGACACCACACTTAATATACATTTCTTTACTAAATGATCCTGATATCTGCACAGATTGTGGGCGATTTGACAAATAACTTTCGATCAGTGAGTACGCGTTTCCTCTGAAACCAATTGTCTCCAATGCTTCTAATCATAATTTGTGATTAACTGTGTCGAAAGCTTTCTTTAAATCAACAAAAATGCAGATTGAAGGGATTCTGTTATCAATATTTTGATGTATTTGATTTACAATTTTAGTTATTGCGTCCGATGTAGCCTTCCCTTCTGTAAATCCATATTGATTTTCACTTAAAATTTTGAATTTTGTGAGGTATCGAATCATTCTAGTAGATAAAACTTTTTCAAAAACCTTTGCTACACTGGATATTATTGATATTGGTCTATAGTTGTTAACATCTGTTTTTGTTCCTGATTTATGTATCGGTATTATAGTACCTTTTTTAAAATTGAGGGATATATCCCAGATTCAAAGCATTTGTTAATTAGGTAAGTGAGTGGTTCTGTTATGTCCTCGGCTATAATTTTCAAATGCTCGCTTTTAATACCATCGAACCCAGGACTTTTCCGATTTTTTACGGTCATAACAGTGGTGTATACTTCACATTGCTCGACTTTATCCAAAATAAATGAGTTCAAAGTTCTTTTAAGAGGCTGAGTATTGTGTACATTTGCTTGTATATTACTTGCTAAATTTTCGCCTATGTCAGTAAAGAATTGTACAAATTCATCGCATATCTGTTGAGTATTTTTTAATACTGTTCCCGATGTTGTATTTAACTCAGTGACACACTCTTTAAATTTTGTTTTCCCAGTAATCTCGTCAATAGTTGTCCAAAGACGCTTAGGATCATTTAAGTTATTATTCAATTTATTTAGGTAATGTCTTCGTTTGGTTTGCCTTGCAAGCTCTATAAATTTATTTTTATATTGGTTGTAGCAGTCGGTATTCTCTGTAGTTGGCGTTAGTTTCATTACATTATATAGTCTTTCTTTTTCTATTGCTGATGTTATTAATCCTTCGGTAATCCAGGCATTTCTGCTTTTCTCTTTGTGAGACTAATTATTACTTTATTGGTACTAATATCTATTAGTTTTTTTATTTTCTCTATGAACAGTCCCGTTGCTTTGTCTATATCATTTATAGAGTATAATTGTTCCCAGGATTCTTGTTTGACATTTGATATTAGTTTTGAATTGTCGACAAAAAATTTGTAATTTTCCTGGTTGTTATTAAGGGTATGGATGTTAGAATGTTTTTCATTTGAAGATATCAGTAAAATAGTGGAGAAGTGGTCAGTAATATCGCTTTCTAGGATTATTGGTATACAAGTAATTTTGTTGGATATGTCTTTCACAATGCAGTGATCTATACATGTGCCACTGATGGACCTTGTAGGTAGGTTTATATAGGACAGAAATCCGTTACTTGATAGGATATTCAAGTATTCATTTGTGATGGGATCATCGTCCAAAATATTTATATTGACATCTCCCAAGAAAATATGTTGCTTTAAATGAACTTTATTTTGATTTGGAAAAAAAAATCGATATTCTTCAAAAACTCTTGGGGTTCTGAACATGGCGGACGATAAATTACAGATACCTCAATTTTGTTATGGTTAATTTGGATCATTATGTTTACAATTTTGATTCCATCAGTGAATGTGAATGTATCATGATTATATTGCAGTTCATTTCTTACAAACGCCATCGTTTTGGTTATAAGTGCCATGCTTATAAAAATAACGTTTTAATGTGTAAATTGAATCTTATGTGTTAGCGATTTTGTAGTTTTGGCTCAAATTACTAATTATATTTATGTATTAGATATAAACCTCGCAACACATAAGGATATGCCTTTTATGGGCATTGAAGTCACCTCTGAACCATGCTTCGAGGGAGAGCGATAAAGACGGCAGAAAATTAATTTGGAGGATGTTTTGGAGTTGAAACGAAGCCACAAAATGTCTTTCCAGCCTGATTCCAAAGAAAATAATGCTGCGGACAATAGCCATAACTCCCCCGCTTATCCTCAGATTGGAGTGCACCTCGTAATCAGGGAAGCTAAGAAGCTAACATAATTAATCTGAAATTTTGATCTCCACCAAAAAAAGCATGGCGGGACGATTTGATTGCAGATAGTGGTGAGCAGCATATGTTCGCGAAGAAGATTTTATCATCGATGTTCGACATTCCGAGAGAGGAGTGAGTTTCTGTCCGGAATTTTAAGTACTAGAAGGATCCATCATTATTTTTTGTCAAGAAAAAACGAATGCAGAGTTTAGGTATGGAAACATGCGGACCTTTTTAAGCCAAGCTAAGAGGTGGCACCCCCTCAGTCGACTGGCCTTTGTTTACTGCCTCCTTTTTATTTGTAAATTATGTTAAATAGGCCTAAAGTAACCCGTTGGCAATCGGTGCTGAAGTATTCCTTAACGCGTGCAATCACTTGAACGAGTACACGTTGTACACATATACTTCCGCGACAAACATTTGTCACGGCCCCGCTCAGTAGGGCAAACGGCGTTCTGCTAATAATAGAAGTACTCATTTTCTTATGTCGACTCACCAATACCATAACGATGTGTGGTCCAGGGATCCGAGACGCCGGAATCTTACCTGCAATCAAAATACAAATATTATTGTAACATTTTCAAAATACTTGATCGAAACAGAATTTGAATCTATCGATACTAACTACTTAAAAGAGACCAGTAAAACGGAAATACACTAACATCTACGAGGGCCAGAAAGCGGTTCGTCTATAGCAGGGGTTCAAAACTTTTAACTCATAGACCACTTTCAAAATTGTGCTGGTTTCGGTGGATCCCCCCTGATACATTCCTACATATTTTAACAGCTCGACAAGAAGTGTCAAGATTAGTAAAAGTAAAAAGAAAAATATTTTCATATATCACATTTATTAAAATAACATGATTTCAAATGTAATTGGAATAAAATAAGTATTAATAACGCAAAACGTTACTTCTTCCGCAATACAAATCGATAATGATTCCAAAAATAGTATAATAATCCAGAATCAAAATTTGTCTTAAGTTTTGTATGGAATAAGAGCATATCTCACCGGTATTCAATATGCAATCTCCTCATTTGTTCTTTTCAAATAGGTGCGAGGAGGAAAACGCTATCAAAAATTTCCTCGCAATTTCTCATACCTCAGAGTCTTTTTAAGGTATTTCCGCGTGCTGCCTGAATGATTGATATATTTTTTAAATTTCACCTTCAGACCCTAATTAGTACTAGGCTTGAATATCTCGTCTTGTAATACGACATTTGTGACTACCATTTCATCAGACGGGCTGATGATCCATGATGGTATTTCCATTGATAGAAAATCGTCAAACCCGTTCTTGAAGGCATCGTGCAAGATATCGAAATTTTGAACATATGTTCATCCAGATTGAAATAAATTGGCTGCACCACAGTCGCAGTAGATCAAAAAAAATCCTCATCAAGACATTCTGGCTGTAGCAAGTTTGGAAACTTGTACCGGATATCGAAAATACAAGCTTTTACGAAGGATATTCAGTGTCGTTCTTAAAAAATATTTGTGTTCCTCACTATCGAAACTGCCATTTACAACTCGATAACCCCCATTTTTTTTCACGACAACGAAGTCTAGCGTGGCCCCTAGGGGTTCACCTGGACTGCTTTTGGGAAGCATTGGTCTAAAGGAACTTTAAATGTAACTCTGAAGTACATAGAAAGCGTTTTATTCCTGCTCATAGACGGCTGCTGTCAAAATTTCAACCGAATCGAGCTTGTAGTTGTGTTTTGACCGCGTGTGGAAGCAGGGGTGTCCGAGGATTTTAGAAAAATGGAAATACAGCAGACGCTCGATTAGGTAAACACGGGATAATGAAAACTTGCGCTAATGTAAACACAAACTTCGTTCTGTAGGATCAAACAGAACGCGCGATAACGTAAACAATGTGTACGCTCGATAACGTAAACAACTCTCGGCGCACGGAAACAGCGCGAGGGTAAAATGCTGAAGCCTCGATGATTTATGTCGGGCGTCGGGGAGTCCCCGATTTATGATGTAGAGTGTAGGGGATTCACCTCTGCGATAAAATACGACAAACTCGGTCAGCCGTATGATCGTTTAGGATACGTTTATACGTACGTATGTATTTCATTTTTGAACTTAAGTGAGTACATTGCACGCGTTAATATATTTTACGACTAGGGCATCCACATCCTATAAAAGAAAGTGTTTAAAGTTGAGTGAGAAAGTGAAAATCATAGACGAAGTTGCACTAGGTGCGGGAGTGACACAGTTAGCAAAAAAATATGAAGTATCGAAAGCAACAATCTGTAAAATTAAGCGTATGAAAACTCAAATTTTACAAAGAACGTGCAATACATTTGGAGGTCCGGGAAAAAGAAAAACTTTAAAAAATGCGAAGGCACCTAAAATGGAAAATTTTCCTGTATAAGTGGTTTTTAAACCAACGGGAAAATCATGTCCCAGTTAGTGGCGAAGTACTTAAACAGAGAGCGAGACTGTTAAATGAAAAACTGAAAGAAACTGAAAATTTCGTAGCTAGTGATGGCTGGCTACAACGATTCAAAACAAGATATGAAATGAAATTCGACTGCTGTCTATATCTGGTGAAAAATTATCAGCACAACCACAATTAGTGCAACCATTCAAAGAAAAATTGATGAAATCAATTACCGAGCTAGATTTAAGAATGGAACAAATTTACAACACAGATGAAAGTGGCCTTTATTGGAAAATGTGACTAGAGAAAACCTATGCTGCATCTGCCCCGGGAAGAAAGCCGGAGAAACAACGAATAACGTTTCTAGCCTGCACTAATGCTAATGGTTCACACAAAATAAAGCCACTGGTAATTGGGAAAGAAAAAATCCACGCTCATTTAAAAATGTTAATATCCCTGTTGATTATGACTGTTCAAAAACCGCGTGGATGACTAGCAGTATATTCCTGAAATGGTTCCACAGGTGCTTTGTCCCTCAGGTATGACAATCAATTATCACAAATGCTTTATTCATAATTTGAATATGTGTTTTCAATTAGTAGGTAAAAGGTTTCCTAAAACAACAGAAGCTTCCAATAAAAGTGTTGTTACTAATGGATTATTGCACCAAGTCATCCTCCCGAGCAACAACTGAGGAGCAGGGATGGGTCAATTTTCGTCATCTACATGCCGCCCAACGTAACACCGTTAATTCAACCGATGGACCAGAATATAGTAAAACTCAGCAAACTATACTATAGGAAGTTTCTACTTTCGTCTGTCTTATTAAAGAATCCTGAAAACTTATCTGAGGCCTTAAAAAAAGTAACATTACGAGAAGCTGTTTTAGATTTACATATGGCCTGGAATGAACTTAACCAGCAAACTATTCAAAAATGTTGGAACAATCTCTTTTGTACCAATAATGAGGATGATGAAGAAGACGATCTCCCCTTAAGCGTAATTACAGAACGTTTGCGATCCAATAATGATAATGTTATTAGTGTGTTATTGGATGTTGTTGATTTATTGAAAACAGTGAATCCCAACAATATTTGTACTCCTGCTGATATTAATTTATGGAACGAAGATAAGCAGACGAATGATGCTGATAAGGAGGAGGATATGGACAGTGAGGATGATGAGAACGATCCGATTGAAGTCAGAATTGTAGTGACTGACGCGCAAGCTATACAAGTTTTTAACCAAGCTTTAGATTGGGCTGAAAGAAAATAAGTTTCATACACGGATATTTTAGTTCTTCGTAAATTACGGGCGCAGGCATTGGAAGACAATGCTAAGTGCAAAATTACGCAGACAAAAATTGTTAATTATTTTTCTTCTAATTAAAAAAATACCTATCGCTGTTAGAATATTTGTTTATTTTGTTATAAATAGTATGTATTAAACGTTTCTTTTAATAAATCAAATATTATATAAATCACGTTCGTTAATGTAAACATTTCGATAATGTGAACCACACTTGGATTAAATTAGTATACATTATCGAGCGTCTGCTGTAGAGCAATTTCGGTCGGTGATACGATTCTTATTTTTGGAAGAGAAATCGCACAGCGAAATCAAATAGCGCTTGTAAGCTGGCTCTTCTCCTTAGAAGGCTAAGGCTGTACTATAGCCGGAAAAGTGATGGCCACAGTTTTCTGGTATCAGGTAACCAAATAAGTTCATGCGGTTGCTGTATATCGCACATTGCCATGGATGTTGTTGATCGATAGCGATTGTTAGTTAGGGTTGCCACTTTACTATGAATCATTTTTTTCTCACACACATAAAAAGTTGTTGAAAATTGTTACATACCTAGTTTTAATAATTGTAAATGGCGACGAATAAAACAGTAAGTTGTTTACTGTATGAGTACAAACTTGGTACAAAAGCTGCAGCGGCGGCATGAAAAATATGTGTCGCATTCGGATCGGTGACCGAACAGCACAGAAGTGAGTCAAAAGACAACGTGCCAAGAACTTCCAGAAATGTTCAGAGTGAGTCCTTAAACTATTCGTTTGCATCTTCATCAGCTAGGAAAGACATGGAAGTTAAGCAAATGGGTCACACATGAACTCACAAATGATAACAAATTAAGTCGTCTTACCATTTGTTCAGCAAACATTTCACGCAACACTAATGAACCATTTTTTAATCCGTTATTAACCTGCGACGAAAAATGGATCTTGTATTCGAATTCTAAGCGTTCGAATCATTGGTTGTCACCTACTGATTCGGTACCACTCACGCTCAAGGCTTCCGCACCCAAACAAGGTTTTGTTGTGTATTTGGTGGATAGCAACTGGAATTGTCCATTATTAGTTTTTGGAAAGGGGTCAAACCATCACTGGTAACTTGTATTGTGAGCAGTTTCAACGAGTACAAGCAGCACTCATCCAGAAACATGCTTCTTTGATCAATCGGAAGAAAGTGATATTCTTGCAGGATAACGCCAAGCCTCATACCGCAAAGTGGCCCGAGAAAAAATTTCTGAACTCGGCTGGGAAACGCCGCCATATCCTCCCGTCATTTCGTACAGTGATTATCACCTTTTTTTGTCTCTTGACAACTCTATGAGTCCGCCAATTTTTTTACTCCAAATCCAGAAAGTTCTACAATACTGGCATACAAAAATTGGTTACACGTTGGCAAAAGGTCATTGAATGTGATGGTAATTTCCTGTCTTATTGTTTCTCAATAAAAGTTAATATTTTTCAACTAAAAACCGCACGAACTTATTTGGTTACCCGATATTTGTGATCTACATCGACCACCTGGAAGGGTAAAACGGACACAAGGCTCCTATGCCGAATTATCGGGCAGATTCGATGCCGAATTGCTGAAAAAATGGTTCCATTTGGCGAAGAAGAAAGTGTTCTTTCACCATGACAATGTTGGCTTACACCGCCGTCCTGCGTTGACCCATCCACCGTATTCTCCAGATTTGGCACTGTGCGACTTCTTTTTGTTTCCTAACTTGAAAAACCAGCAAAATTTGTTTCGAATGAGGTTATGCGCTACTTTATAGACCTCCAAAAAGGTATTTTTCAGACGGATTAAAAAAGTTGAAGCATTACTGGGTCAAGTGGATCTAAAAGGAGACTATGTTGAGACATAAATCGCCACTTTTCCAAACTTTTCGATTTTGTCTTTCAAATGAAATGTCGAGTGTTGAGTACAATTTAGTAAAATTATTCCTAGTTATTCATTGCTTCGTTTCGTGCTCAATGAACGACGATTGTAAATAAGGCCCCACCCGACCATAACACTGGTCTTTAACATCCGATAAACGGTTGTTAAAGTAACCGAAGACGTTCGTCGATCGACAAACATTACCATTATGGTATTTTACTGCAAGTAGTTTACTGCAACATCGTTGTCGGAAACTTTTCTCTCGAAATGGGTGGAACAAAGTATCGCTCACCACACGCAAGCATCATGCTTACATGTGAAAACAAAAAAATAGCCGCGATGTCAGTTTAAAACCACAAAGGAGTAAAATGTTTCATTCTCGCATGGTGCTTTTGCGTTTCTTCTACAATATGGGGTAAAATTCAAGACTTGATTTTTTTTAACTATTATAAGACTATTTTTGTCTTATCTTATGTAACATATGTCCTTGTTTACTTACTTTACTGTCATTGGACATAACTAGTTAGTGTTTAAATAAATTATTTCTTCATTAAGAAAAAATCCGATATATATTTTGTACCAAAACTTTTAAGACAAACGTTATTACTAGCAAAAATTTTTGATAGTTGCATATACGCTCTATAAAGAAAATACTCAACTTCGAGAGGACACCTTGTATATAAAATTTCATTCAAATCGAATCATTCCTACTGGGTGTCTTATTTTTTCGTCACTGTCTTTACATGACTTACGTGTAGCTCAATTGAAAACAAACGCCTGGCGGTTTGCAGACTAGTAACGAAACGGTTTGCGTGACAAATAAAATTTAAAAACAATTTGTTCCTTTGGTAGTCGAGGCCACGGCGAGGCGTCGGGAAAAATCACCCTAATTACAGAGCGACAAGCTGGGGCACTTCCTTTCGCGTCCACTTCAGAAATTACACGCTGTTTCCAGCTGAAAATTATTCCTTACCTGTGTGGGGTGAAAAGTTTTCGGCCTGACCATGAAAAGTTCAGCAAAAAAATTATTCCTTTTTTTCTACGTAATCTCCTTCGAATCTAACACACTTGGTTTAAAGTTTTTGCAACAAACACTAGGATGCCTTCTCTACCTACGGCTATCTCATCTTCTTCATCGGACCCAACACGTTTCTTAAATTTGGGTAGTCCAAGGTCAAATAAGGAGAATACGGGGGTGGTCGAGCAAATCTTAACAGCAACGATAAACATTTTGAAAATATGATTGACTTGATGGTCAATGACGTTCGTTTTTCACTGGCCGCGCAACCAAAAGGTATAGGTGTCACTTTGGACGCAAATCTCAGATCATTAATATATCGAAAACTATACAGACGCGAGCTGGACTTTCATACGAGAGATGTCTTTTAAGTTTTGCATACAGAAACATAGTAGGCCGCGCGGATCGAACGTCAGTACTGAATCTTAACTTCACTCTTTAGTAAACTTAAATTCAAAGTTTCACAACAGTGAATTTTTAAGTGTTACCAAGTCATCAGAAAAATGGAACTCAACCGAGAACATTTTCGCTCCATAATTTCAGAGGCAATTATCGCATCAAGAATGCCTTGCTGAGTTACTGTCTATTTTCGGCAACGAAGCGCCACATCAGTGGACAATTTCCCGTTGGTATGGATCATTCAAACGTGGACGGGTGAGTCTTAGTGATTCCAGGGTGGGTGCACCAAAAACGGCAGTCACCCAGGAAAACGTCGATGCTGTGCGCAAACTCATCATTGAAGATAGACATGTGACATATCGGGAGATTGAGGCGCCCCTGAAGATCTCAAAGACTTCAATTCAAAAAATTGTACATGAAGAATTAGGAGTAAGAAAATTAGTTTCTCGTTAGATACCACACCTGTTGACTGAAGAGCAGAAAGCAGCCAGGGTTAATTGGTGTCAAAAAACGCTGGACCGTTTTAATTCCGAAAACTCAAAAAATGTGTACAGCATTGTTAGTGGCGATGAATCGTGGATTTACTGTTATGAACCAGAAAATAAATGACAGTCGGCTGTTTGGGTGTTCCAAGGTGAAGAAAAGCCAACAAAAGTCATCCGTTCTTAAAGTGTTTCGTGTGTCAAAAGCAGGTCATATTGCAACAA
The DNA here is from genome assembly GCA_963669975.1 of Acanthoscelides obtectus. Lineage (NCBI taxonomy): Eukaryota > Metazoa > Arthropoda > Insecta > Coleoptera > Chrysomelidae > Acanthoscelides > Acanthoscelides obtectus. The sequence continues at coordinate 119,791,285 of CAVLJG010000001.1, read as the reverse complement.
TTCCTCTTAATGAGCAAAGAACAAAGAAGAAAACGTGGAATTATTGGACCATCCTCCATATAGTCCCGATCTAAGTCCTAACGATTTCTTTACTTTCCCGCAAATTAAAAACAGACTGCGTGGTCAGAGGTTCCAGTCACCAGAAGAAGCAGTTGACGCATTCAAAAAATGCCGTTTTAGATCTGCAAGCAAACGAGTGGAATAAGTGCTTCGAAAATTGGTTCGAGCGCATGCACATGTGTATTAATCTTCGTGGAGAATACCTCGAAAAACAATAAAGTCATTTAAAACTACCTACCGTTTTGTTTTATTTCCATATGCAAAACTTAAAAGACATCCCTCGTATATTCCAATCCTCAATCTCAAGAGAAGAGAAAGAAATTGGTAGAGCTGCTTTACTGTTCCATCCTATTTCATCATTGACTCCGTAACAAAAACCGGATTGCAGAAAATTCAAAGCTGTTGCTGTCGCTTTGTTTTCGGTCTTCTTTGGTACAACCATGTTACGTCTCAGACTTGTGAGTTTGAGGTGCCTGAAGCTTAAGTATTTTTTTCAGTCTTCCATGTTAGTTTTTAGACAAAATAATCATCACCAAGAGGCGTAGCATGAATGTTAGTTCCTCGTAGAAATCTAATTACAATAAGGTTACGTCTTGGTGGCTAGTTTGATAGTCCTCGTCACCACACCTCATTGTATCAAAGATCTTGTACGTACAGTGCCGTTTAGTTGTACAATTCACTTAGTATGTCTAATTATTAAACATGACTTCCTTTCTTTGAAAAATAGGTTATATAAGTGCTGCTGGAATTGCAAACATATCTTAACGTTTAAGTTATTCTTTTATTACTAGTCATCCATTTTTGTTTCTAATGTTGCTTTTTTCAATATTTTCGTTTTGGCTTGTTATGCTTGAAATATTTAATGTTTGTTTCATGTTGCATGTGCAGGGTGGCCGGTATGTAACAATATTTCGACGATCTCAAATGTTGATTTTCTGGTTTTGTTCCGTTTTTATTCCTGTATGCATACAGGAAAATCTATATCGATGGTTCTTATTCGGGAAGCATCAATACCTCGTAAGTCCGAAAATAATAATAATAATAATTAACGTCTTTTATTTGTAATATTCTTACAGGAGGCGAGATTTAGATTGTATATCTATTCTACCATTAACCCTTAACAATACGAGATGTAAAAAAAAAGAATTTATTTGTTGAAAATTAATAGGCACCTGTATACGTATACAATAACGAATAATCCAAGTAAATACATAAGGAAAATATGAGGACACTTATGGGTTACAACCGATTTCGCTGCTGATCCAGAAGAACTTCTTTCACTTTTTTCACTGTCGATTTATGCATACAAGAATCAAAACAGAACAAAATCAGAAAATCGACATTATTCGGACTTAGGAGGTATTGATTTGTGATCGTCGATTTGTGACATGAAATAAAATACGTCCATTTTTTTCATCTTAATCTTTTATTGAAACTTAGAAGTTATGCATGAAAAATAATATCAGACAAATGTCCACCTCTAGAAGCTGACAAACCCGAGCCCTCCTGATTATATTTTCCATTATTTTTTGGTAGGTTTCGGGAGAAATATTTTCAATCGCTTCCATAATATTGTTCTTCAGCTGCTTTACAGTACTTTGTTTGTTGGCATAAACCATAATTAGTAGTATTATCGGTTTCTTGGGTTAACTGAATTTTGTATGGCCGCAAATACGAGTCTTTTTTTGGAATAGCGCATAATGACGTGCGACGAATACCCAGTTAGTGAGAACGATGTCTGGTAGACGTCTCAGGGCGCTCCACTACACTTTCACGTGCTTTGCCGACATTTTCCGGAATACGAACAGGTCGAACCCGACTTTGGCAAGTCTTTAACCTCATCTGTTTCCGCACCAACTGACGAATAGTGTTGAGACTGGACACATAATACTTTGAAGTTGAGCCATTAATTTATAGTAGAAGGAAGATAAACCAAAATATGTGTGTAAAAATACAAAAAATAAAAAAATGTCACCTTGTTTTATAAAGGTATCCTCCCGAGAAGTGTTTCAATGCGGACCTGTATTTGATCGTGCGGTCTTGGAGCACCGGCATGCCCTCCCCTGTGAGGTCTTAAGTCACCTGATTCACGAGCCCTTTGTACTACATTAACAAAGGCACGAGGGGTTGGTTGCACTCGATCGGGAAACCGATCCGCATAAATCCGTGATGCCGCGGCAGCATTTGTAAAGACTCCCCCCCGTAAATAAGAATCATGTCCACAAGTTCAGCATTTTCGTAAACATGTGCCATTTTTTATTTCGTTTGAGCCGCGCAACAAACACCACTATTCACTCACGCGTTACCGACTGACACATTAGCTGAATACAACTGAATAAAATTGTAGTAAAAACATCGTGATAAGCGTTACAAATTCTTTCGCTTTTTTGTTTCCGATGCGATGAACCGATAAGGCGGATTATATCCGTTGTTGCCAAACACGAGCATATAATATTATTATTGAGACAGGGCGGAACTCAAACTTCTAAAGGGCTATAACTTTGTTACTTTAATATTACCAGAAAAATGTTAAAGGAAAAAAACATTTCTTTTGATCAGATCTACTCACTGTTAAAATAAATGACTCAACTTTGAAGTCACCCTGTATATAAGCTTTTGTTGCGACCAAACTGTGGTTGAGTAGAAGAGTAACCCACCAGCTAAGCTTTGCCATGATCTGTGACTTACCTTCAGACGTCAATCATTGATGGTATAACTACGGGATGTATGGTTATGTTCAAGTTTAACTGCTTAAATAATTAAAATCGAAGGAGCAGAGCCGGTGAAAACTTTTTGTTAACTTTGGGAGAATTCCCTGATGGGTTATTTTATCTAACAGGAACAATATCATATTGAAGTTTATCCAAATTAATAAAAACAAGCAAGACTTGAGAGAACAGGTTGAAATCCATGCAAGATTTATTGTTCTTGCGACAGTGGTTTTGAATCCTGGAGAGCCGCGGGACGTAAGCGCGATCTGATCTAGATGTAGTTAAAAATGATGAAGTAATCGACACCCGAGCCACACAAAAACAGTGCAGTATTGGCGCCTACCTGGGGGTTGTTATCGCCTGACCTGGAGGAGCTCTTCTCTTTTCACAGTTTCTTCTTAGACCACCACACTTGTCGATATGTTAGTTTTGGATCAAATGAATGGCTTTAACTAAGGTTTTTGGCAGGTTTTGAAAACGAACGAGTACACAAAGAATGCTTCGTTTTCTTGTACGCAATGATCAGCTTGTATGCGCAAGTGCCAAAATGTTTGAATTTGTATTTCTTTTTAAGTTACGAAATATACAGGGTGTCCGCAAACTTGGGGTTGTCCTTTTCAGAAACAACTACCCTTGAAATAACAAAGGTAATGTGTAGTGAAACGAGGGCGACCAAGTAAAAAAAAATAAAGGAAAAAGTACTCACTCTCCAGTTGACGAGAAGGGCTAAGTACGTCTCTGCCCGAAATCATACCGCTCCAACAGAAAATGAAATCAGCTGATGCGCTACCGAGCAGACGCAGGCAAACAATGAAATGTTGCGTCAAAAGTCTAGGTATTGCATCCCGTCCAATCGATTTGGGAGAATAAATGGTCCAATGAACATACCGTTCACCATGCCAGCCCAAACATTCACCGAAAATGTTTGTTGAAAATGTGACCGACGGACAGAGTGCGGATTTTCTACTGACCAAACATGAGTGTTGCGAAAGTTATTCACCCCATTACGCGTGAACGTAGATTCGTCTGTCACCAATATGCACTTAAAAAAGTCCGGATTATTGTCATGTTGATGCAACAACCATTCACAAAACCGCACTCTTGCTGGAAAATCATCAGGTTGAAGTGCTTGAACACGTTGGACGTAAAAAGGATACAGCCCCTCTTCACGCAGCGTTTGCCACACTTTAGTTTTTGATACTTGCACTAGCCACGTCTCTAGTGCTTGTTGAGGGATTCTCGTCTACGCGATTACCTCTAGACGTGTGACCGTAACCGTCGGTTGAAGGTTGCATACTGACCTGACACACTGACCCCGACCCAGTTCTGTCGTCGGGTTGAGCTACTGTCCTAGTACCAGTCGGGGATGTCGCGGCTACAGGACGGTATTCAGACATTTTTGATGTTGCAGAGCCCTTCATCTCGGTTCCCATAAGACATTGATGTATATGGTACTAAGAAAAATTGCTTATGTTTTCAAGATCTACACGTCGTGTAAAGGAAAACCCCAACTTTGCGGACACCCTGTATAGAAGCGTCATGTCTGTGTCTGTGTCATAGCGAGAACGTTCCACCCTAACCTCGTACACGTTGTTTCTAGCTGAAAATTAGTCTTTAATAGGTACATTCTCAGGATGGCTGGGAATTCGACTAGGTGGCCTATTTTACATCTGCGATTAAAGGGTACCTTTCAACGTTGCGTTAGGCTAACGATCTGTCCGAGCGGTATTCTTTCTCCTTTGTATTTACACCTGGTCGGTATTTAGCTAGAGAATAAGGATGGAACTAGTACTATTATACGAACGTAATGACTATCATGGAAGAGTCTAACAAGAAAAAATTACTGGGGCATAAAATTGGAGGGTTAATAAAAGAAGTTAAATTATTTTTCATCCCGATAATTATCCTTAATTGTTAGATATTTTCAGGTGATTGTAGATAATTCATACACTCCCGAAACCGTATTCTTTCCCTTGAGTGAATTAATGTTTAAAATAAAGCTCCACTACTACAAAAAATTATAGGCAAGTACATGCTGGAAAGTATTTTTATCTCTACAACCCAACTAACAATTTATGTTTTATAAATGTCCTAAAAATGTTTACAGAAGTTTACGCAAACCTTATAAACCCAAAAAGGGCGTTTTTGAAATTATTATAAAACAGTTAATTGAAAACACGTATAGAGGTAGAATGAAACAGTTTTATCAAAGTTGTTTTATCATCTTAGATGCAGCTTTTTTGTTAAAGTGCACCCACTGAGAATATTTCTTAAATGATCCTTGATATGACAAAAAGGCAAGCGTTAGATCTTTTATTCCACCTCGGATGGTTGGAAATTATAGAATATCTTTCTTGGTTGGGAAGTCGGTTAAATTAAGGCAAGAAGGTGGATTTCATTGCTTAACCATACCCCGTTTTAAAATTAAACAAATTTAAATCCGTTCCTATCCGAAAAAATGAATACCTTATTCGTTTTATAAATGTTGACGGTGTTAATAATAACTATATAACACTTTTTAAAGATACCATCTGAATGCAATATGCTTAAGCAAGCGATAATATCGGAAAGAAAATATTAATAAATTATTTCTCTGAACGTTACACAAAGCGCTAATATAACAATTTTATTGATGTTCGTAAACGAACAAAATTCGTATTGGATAATACCAGTACAGATCTATTATGAAACTTTGTACCGTAACTTACATGTCGTATAAATTTTTTTATTTTGCTCTAAGAACGTTCTTACGACTTCTTCTTAAAAGCTTAATTGTCCTACTGACAATTTTATTCAAACAAAATTGCATTCTCAGAGCAGTGATAAAGTAATTATAGAAGTAGCACGGGTAGCTGAAAATTATAAAATATATTCGCTAGTTAACAGGGTTATTCATAGCTACGTGGCGACTCAAATGTGCGTTATATTAAAATAGAATACCCTGTATGGTTAAGTATATCCCGAAACGCTTCTACAAAGGAATCGATTTCACGTCTGAAGTTGGAAAATTTTTGTCCGTAAGAACAGTCAACTTTTCGTCCCGATAAGCTTCATATCCCATAGTTTCTCTCTCTCTTCTCTCTCTGACGTTAAGTGGATTTGTTTTGACATGGTAATGTTTTTTGTGACATTATGTATGTTTTCTACGAGCTGTTAACTTTGCACTGGCTGATAGACACGTTGTGAACTCGTTTTGTAGTTGTACGTGTTGCCTAAACGTCATGATGCTTCAGTTATCAATGTTTGTCTTTGGTGTGATGTAAAATCTGCTTCAGACATGGCATTACTGGAGGTCTAAACTGTAAGTTGTACACATACACAATAGCTAGAATGAAACGGCAATGCATAGGTGCGTAGTGAGGATTTCTGTGCTAATAATATGTGTTAATGATAATTTCATTAGATGCTTGTCTCAAATACACTTACATGAGATTCAAAGCTAGAAATTAGTTGCACATCCACTTTTTCTTATTTATTCTGGAAATTGCATATGCAAATTTGCTTAATTTAAAAAATGAGAGAGATAAGAAATAATAATTATCTTCACTGTACACTGTCGAATTATAAGTCATATATATATATATATATATAAACGTATATATATATGACATATATATATATATATATACTCGTATATATATATACAGGGTGTCCGCAAAGTTGGGGTTTTCCTTTACACGACGTGTAGATCTTGAAAACATAAGTACCATATACACCAATGTCTTAAGGGAACCGAGATAAAGGGCTCTGCAACATCAAAAATATCTGAATACCGTCCTGTAGCCGCGACCCGCGACATCACCGAGTGGTACAAGGTCACTGGCTCAACCCGACGACAGAACTGGGTCGGGGGTCAGTGTGTCAGATTAGACGGGATGCAATACCTAGACTTTTTACGCAACATTTTGCCTTCCTTGTTAGAAGATGTGCCATTAAGTGTAAGACAATCAATGTGGTTTCTGCACGATGGTGCACCGCCCCATTTTAGACGCGAAGTGCGTGAGTTTTTGAATGAATTATTTCCGAATAGGTGGATCGGACGTAATGGACCCGTAGCGTGGCCTCCGCGATCTCCAGACTTAACACCATGTGATTTTTTTCTTTGGGGAGAAATGAAACGCTTAGTGTACAAAACTGAAGTGCATACGGTTGACGAACTTCGTCTCAGAATTGAACAAGCTGGTGCTTTCATTCGGGGAGGGACTCCATTCTCAAAGCCTGCACCGATGCTTGGATACGTCGTGCACGCACCTGTGTTTTTGAACTAAACTTCGAACAATACCTATAAAATACGTTTACCTAAAAACTGAAAACCCGGCAACGCCGTCATATTTGTTACCTCTGTTCGTGGTCTGCACCACTGCCAGCGTCTGCTCGGTAGCGCATCAGCTGATTTCATTTTCTGTTGGAGCGGTATGATTTCGGGTAGAGACGTACTTAGCCCTTCTCGTCAACTGGAGAGTGAGTACTTTTTCCTTTATTTTTTTTTTACTTGGTCGCCCTCGTTTCACTACACATTATCTTTGTTATTTCAAGGGTAGTTGTTTCTGAAAAGGAAAACCCCAACTTTGCGGACACCCTGTATATATATATATACTAACAGAAATTAAATACAACGCGGGCGTGGTGGTGATTTGCCATAATTCTCCCCAAAGTTTTTAAACACAAAAAATACGTAAAAAATCGTAATTTATAGCTATGAACATAACCTGTCAACAGAAAGGACAATACTTAAACCCGTTGAGCACAGCTAATAGATATTCGTATACTTGGTATTGGTAGAACATCCAGTAATGATTTTCACACACAGCGGACCTCACTGATTTTATGCACAAGCAGACCAATACACAATCATCCAACCAACTTTCTTCTCGGAGATGAAAGCTACAGACTACTCGCCTTCACAAAACATGCGCGTCGTTGAGTCCTTCCTCCATAGATGGATGCTCACAACGATCCTAGTTTGTTGTTGTTTGCACCCTAAAAACTACCTGGTCGGCAAGATGATATTTTATAGGTTTTTTTTACGTTTTATAGGTTTTTTACATACCCGTGCCGGTTGTTTATAGACAAATAATGTACATTTACTAATCTAATTGCAACGATAACCAACTCGCAAGATGTCAAATTTTAACGTTTTTTCGAATAAAATATCCCGTAGCTCCAAAAGTAGTGATCCAAACCCTAGAGATTTGCTATATTAAACTTTTTCTTTGAAGAGGCTTTTCAGAATATAGTGAAATATAGCGGGTGACGTAGTTTAAATTTTTCAAATAAGACCTTGTATTTGCCTAAAGTTTTTGTTATAATAACTAGAAACTCACCCTGTATGTATGTAATGGCCCTGAGACAGCTCTGTAGATACTTAATTTGCATTTGTCAGCAGAGCCTGTGATATCTCACAAACCGGCTCTACCATCAATAGGCCGGTTAAACTTAGCAACATAATCAGTCGTAAGATCAATAAATTATAATTAAAAATCATTATATTGCTTTCATTTCAATAGAAAGGGCATTAAAACTTTAGCCAAACACCTTGAGCGTCATGACACATTTCAAAACCATGTTGATGAAGTATTTCCCTTTCCACATCAGCTGGCGGAAAAGTGCTGCAATCGCGAGTTTGAGGTATAATTTTTCAAAAACACGTTTGGAGTTAACAGGTTTTGATAACATTTTGTCTATCGCCACTGTCAAGAACGACAGAGCCTTGTCGGATTTGAAAGTCGTTCCAAAAGTTGTGAGCAAACATTTCAGGACGTTTTCAATGTTTTATCACGAGTTTCTAATCATTTTAGGGAATTGTGAAAAAAATGTAAACTCAATTTGAAAAAAACCTAAAAATTCACTGAGACATTTTCAATTTTTTCGTAAATTTGATGAAATATTTTACAGACGACTTTTTGAAATAGGGCAAATTGCATATTCTACTTGTCAATAACGTCTAGAACGTTAGAGTAGCTAGGAGTATAAGTATTATTGAAGTTTATTCATTCTATATACAGTGTGTACAAATTAAGATAAACGTTGAACAATTTTACACTGACAACAATAAACTAGTGGACTCATATCGGTGTACGGAATGTACTGGGACAATCTATTTTTTTCATACCTATCCACCTCTTCCTCGACTCGCTAGATAACCAGAAAAGGTATTCGGACGTCTCCATTATAAGTATACCAAAGAGAATCTGCCACGACTCTGATAACACTGCTCAACAGCCAAAAAACATCGTAAATAAAATCAACAAAATATTAATATTTTTAATGTGCTAAAACCGGAATGAAACTTATTTTTTCAATATTAGTTCAAGTTTCAGAGATACGGTAATTATATGTGTTCCTGCTGTGACAGTGTTAATATACTGTAATTCACAAGAATGCACGTGCTACATTTTTATACTCGGCAAGGAAAGATGATGTAATCGGCATGATTGTGTTACGTTATACATACGTGTACATTGTATTGTTTTATATTAGCCATTTTTTCCTCAGTTGGCTGACAGCGTTCATGCAAGATGTCTCGCAAGTGTGTAAACAATCCAGATCAGTTTTGTTACGTGTGTGGTGATGTGACTTTTGCGTCTCAGAGACGGTCTATTACTCCACTAATAACAAAGGCATATCAGCTTTATTTCGGTTGTAAACTAGGTGATCAAGACAAACAGTGGGCACCCCACATCTGCTGTTATACATGTGCTTCAAGTCTGAGGAGCTGGTTAAATGGCAAAAAACGGTCTATGCGCTTTGCTGTCCCAATGGTTTGGAGAGAGCCTACAAATCATATTAATGATTGTTACTTTTGCATGGTACCTTGTGTTGGACAAGCCACAGGTATGTCCAAGAAAAAAAAATAGGTTATTAACTACCCAAACATACCATCTGCGATGAGACCTGTGCCTCACAGTGACGAAAAGCCTATTCCAAAACCCCTAGAATCCTACACTTGCGAATCATAAAACCAATCAGATCATGGCAATCGAGTGATTCGTCAGGAAGAAGATATGCCATCAACGTCAAGAGATCCTGATTTTATACCGAGCACGTCATGCCACCAACTGCCAAAATAACACAGTCAGAATTAAATGATCTTGTAAGAGATTTAGAACTTCCAAAATGTAAGGCAGAGTTACTTGGATCAAGACTGCAGCAGTGGAACTTGTTAGAAGACGATGATGTTTCGGTATGTGTTTTTCATAAACGCCACAAAGACTTAGAACCATTTTTCAATATTGAGAATAACTTGGTTTTCTGCAGTAACATTAACGGCTTACTGGCGGCTTTAAATATAAACTAGAACCCAGAAGAATGGAGATTGTTTATAGATAGTTCAACATTGAGTTTAAAGGCAGTGTTATTGCATATTGGAAATATTTTACCATCAAATACGATGAGCACCAATGGCATATTTGTGGCGATTTGAAAGTTGTTGCACTTTTACTTGGGCTGCAGCTAGGGTACATAAAGTTTTGCTGTTTTTTGTGTGAATGGAACAGTCGGGCAAAGGCACTTCATTACACCAGACAAAACTGGCCTGTTCGTCAATTCCTAGAGCCAGGTCAAAAAAATGTACAGCATATGCCATTAGTAGATTCGAAAAAAAATTTATTACCACCACTGCATATCAAGTTGGGCCTAATGAAAAACTTTGTCAAGGCATTAGATAGAGATGGGTCAGCTTTTCAATACCTGCGTCAGAAATTTCCAAGACTAAGTGAGGCAAAGGTTAAAGAAGGTATTTTTGTTGGGCCACAGATTCGAAATATTTTGAAAGATACACAGTTTGAAAACACTTTAACAGGTATTGAAAAAACTGCTTGGAATGATTTCCGTCTGGTGGTCACTAATTTCTTGGGAAATAGAAAAGCTGACAACTATAAAACCCTTGTCAAAAATATGCAGTCATCGTATCAAAAGATGGGCTGTAATATGTCTCTTAAGATACATTTCCTACACTCACACCTGGACTTTTTTCCTGACAACGGCGAACATTTTCATCAGGATATTTCAACAATGGAAAAAAGGTACCAGGGAAAGTGGAATCCTTCCATGCTTGCAGACTACTGTTGGACTCTTGGTAGAGATGCTCCAGAAACGATCCATAAAAGAACAGCAAAAAGACAGCGCATATAGTGATTCTTATAAGTATATGAATCTTGTTACTTTTTTTAATATATCCTTAAAAATAAAAAGTTTTTTTTCTAAACCGCAACTATTTTTTTATTTCATTGTCATTTTTGGATTCAGCGCCCCAAAATTAACAAAGAAGTGCACTTTTCCCACAAGATACAATTAAAAAACTAAAATTTGTTGTCCAGTGTTATCAATAATCAGGCCCCACCTTACCTTGAACAGTTTCTGAAAAAAAATGTGAAATGCAAGGTTACGAGATATGAGATTAAAAAGACTGCACATACAAAGATTTAAATTCGAAGGTTCAATGTTTGTTGAAGGTCTGAAAATGTACAATAACCTACCTACTAATGTAAAAACATCTAGTAATACTAAAATTTGCAAAAAGATACTTCGAATGATCTATTTTGGTTTGATGTGACGACCACTTTGAAAATGTAACACATTTTTTGTAAATAATATTTATTATTGCTTAAAGCTAAATAAATCATTTTCTATTCTATTCAAACAACAAAACACACTTAAATTCAGCGTTTAGGCCAAGAGGTAAGATTATTCACCAGATCAGTTTGCTCTTCAGACGTCGTATAAAAACGAACTTCGTCTACATGCTTGCCAAGATGTTTACTCCCAACTCCATCATAGACATTCCTCCAATGTAACGAGTGCCGTCGATTCATACACTATGCGGGAAGTAACATTCAGGTTTTATACCGAGAGGCTGGTGGCTCTTGTCTCTCGACATCGACAAAGCTTCTGGCCCGGGCCTGATCCCTCACATTGTATTGAAGAGCGGAGCTTGCTCCAGTTTTTTCGCGCTTCCTTCAGATATTTTACGAAACCAGCACTTTCCCAGATAACTGGAAATTTGCTCATGTCCAATTTATCTAAACAAAAAGGATCTAAGATCGATCATTTCAACTACAGGTGTATAACTCTACTTTCTTTTATAAGCAAGGTGATGGAGAGCTTCTGGTTTACCTCGAACGTCACGGCTCATGTCATTGCTCTTGATATCATGAAAGCGTTCGATCAGCCCTCTTATGCAAACTTTCATCGTATGATATGGCCGCAAGATATCTATCGTAATTAATGGGTGCTCCTCTTCATCCCATAACGTCAAGCGAGTGTTCCCCACGGATCGTTCTCGGCTCTGACATTGTTCTCTTATATACTAAGTGACATATAAATCCGAACACCCAGTTTAAATGATTTTATTTTAATAAAAGTTGGTGAATGTATTTATCTTACTGTAAATAACAAGTGAAAAAATGTTCAGCCTTATCAGTTGGACATTCCGGTTTTTATACTGCTTTTTTTTAATTCACTAACGCTCTAAAAATGAATATTTCAGCCGCAGTAAAGAATCAACGTTGGCGGATTTTGGTTCTTGACATCCTTTACGATCGGCTACGATACCTAGAGTACGGAGACCTGTACGATTTCGTCAACTTAGTGAGTTTGATAGGGGCCGTATAGTGGGACTTCGGGAAGCTGGACTTTCTTTTCGGGCAATTGCAGTTAGAGTGCAAAGAAATGTAGACACTGTGGTTAGGTGTTGGCAGGCATGGCTTGGAGAAGGCCGTACGCAAAGAGCAAGCGGCACTGGACGCCGCCGTATAACAACAGACCGTGAAGATCGCCGCCTAAGATTATTGGCCTTAAGGGACCGCTTCTCCACTACCAGGTCCATTGCAAATGAATGGTTTGCAGAACACGGAAGACCTATTGGCATGCGAAGTGTTTACCGACGAATGAGAAGTTTTGGCTTGTTTTCATAACGGCCACACTGAGTCCTCCCTTTAACTCGAGAACACCGACGTAATCGCCTTGAGTGGTGCAGACAACGGTCACTCTGGGATCAGGAATGGAACAGTATTGTCTTTAGTGACGAGTCTCGATTTTGTTTAGGCATGCACGATGGTCGTGCCAGGGTTAGAAGACGACGTGGTGAAAGGAGGAATCCACAGTTTTTTGTTGAAAGACATGTTCATCACACTGTTGGAGTTATGGTTTGGAGTGCTATTATGGTTCCAGGTCACCTTTAATCTTCATCAGAGGTAACATGAACGCGCAGCGTTATATCCACGAAGTTCTAGAACCCCATCTTTTACCCTATCTTGACACCCTGGCAGATCCAACTTTCCAACAAGATAATGCCCGACCACATGTTGCAAGAGTCACAATAGACTTCTTTCAACATAATGATGTCACATTGTTAGCATGGCCACCAAGATCTCCCGACTTATCCCCAATTGAGCACGTGTGGGATATGATGGGTAGGAGATTGCTCAATTTGCAACGTCCTCCTCAGACTAGAAGCACTTCGAGAGGAGTTGGTGGTTGCCTGGAATGAGATACCACAGGAGGACATTGACCACCTGATCAGAAGGATGCCTGGGCGCGTTGGAGAATGCGTAGCACATCAGGGTGCATCCACACATTATTAAGGTCAAAGGGCTTTAAAGCAGTGCAATCATTTTGAAATTTATCATTTACTTATTATGCTTCATTAAGTACTTATACAAAATTTTATTAAAATAAAACCATTTAAACTGGGTGTTCGGATTTATATGTCACTTAGTATACATCAACGACCCTCATTCCTGTTCGATCGAACCAATCCACAGCTGTGCTGATGACTGTGCTCGAAATGCAGAAGTTCGGAGAGAAGAAGAGTGGTAGCGATTTCTTATCTGACGAGAGACCTGGAGGTTATCACTGCTTGGGGACACAACAATCTTGTACAGTTTAGTGCTTTCAAAACACAATACTGTCTTTTGACGAACAAGAAGCGTCCTAGCACTCATCCTGTTTCGATGGATGGGAGAGCTTTGCCAATAGCTCAAAAAGCAACAAATACAGCAATATAATACCAAAATATATAACTAACTTTGTTCTATTCCAAATGGACATACTAATGCAATGTTTGAAGATGGTCTGACTCCTGTGCCGAAATTAATGTATCGTCCAAGATCCACCTCAAACAGGAATACAGATAATGAAGGTCACTCAATGTTTCGCAACAAGTTGGACTTTGAAGTCGAGCCACCAAGACTTTGGGAGGCACCAGGTGCACTTCCGGGGGTGCTCTCTGGACGCGCGGTTATGTACAAGAAATGAATGCCAAGACCGATCATCATATGTTAACTGCTTAACTGGCTATTTGTTTAAGGCTAAGATGTACTTTTCTCCTCTCTGTACAAGGCCCAGATAAAACCTAGCCTTGAATACTGCTCTCATGTTTGGGGTGCTGCCGCCCCGACTACATTATCCATAGTCGATGACTCTTCTCTAACAGACAGTCTCGGGACCCTAGCTCTCTTCTACCGCTACGCCAACAGGCTTTGCTCCTCAAAACTCTCCTTTATGACGTAGCCGCGCAATGTGCCCGCCTGACTTCGGTCTCCAATCCTGACACATCGAACTTCGTACATTAATAACTGGCCGTTACGACCGCTCCTTTGCCCCTTGGGTGTCAATATTGTGGAACAGTCTACATGAGGAGTACTAACCTAAGACAGTTCAAAAATTGGATAAACAAAGATTCTTTAAGCTCTCCAAGCAACGCAGGATGCTTCGGAGTAAAAAAGACTATAAATGTATTTGCTTCCGAAGGGACTATAAAGTATAAAAGAGTGCTTAGTACTTAAGACACCTGAACTATAAGAGTCGTGTTTAGCGCTCACTTCCTGTTTTGAGAGAGGTTAGAAAAGTCAAGCGTAATCTTCTTCTCGTTCTTATCCGCGAACTGGGCTTTCGGGATTTTTACATCGTCGTGGAGTTCACGTCTGATGGAGGCATTCCAGGAATGTTCTTCGTTCGCTGTTGTTGCTTTGAAACGGCAGTAGAAGTCTTGCTGCTGCTGCTGCAGTTGAATAACTTGGACGTCAGACGTACGAAAGAATAAGCCACGTGTGGCACGCTCTCTGCATACTTTTCTGTCCTAACTCAACTTCGCAATGTTTATTATATTTATTAGAGAAAGGAGATACCTTAAACCGGGAGTTTACAGACTTTCCAATGCAACAAGCGACAGTTACTTCTTTAAAACCTGATTATTATACAATTAACAAAATTATTTAATTGATGTATTTCAAATGGTATATTTTCTGATATTTTCAAACTATCGAAAGCTATCCCGTTCTTTAAAAAAGGCGATCTTTCAAATTATAGACCTACAATTACTTATACTCACTTATACCCTAAGTTACTTGAGATTCTTGACTATTTTGAAAGCAACAACCCATTTACTGACTGTCAACTCGGTTTCAGCCCAGGTAAGTCTACTTATCTAGCTCTTTATTTTATTTTATTTATATACAGTTTGGGGTGTTAACAGGTAAACCCAACACACACCCTCAGTGAACTAAAACTAAACTTACATAAAATATCGTATACATATACATATATTAGATTATTGAATACTTCAATATTAATATTTTTTTATCCTCTGATATTGTTGTAATAACATAAAACATAAACTGAGTGAGTAGTTCTAATTATAAGCAATTAACTACTAATTTAACTTTTTTAATAAAAGGAGTATACATAATTTAACATTTACTTACGTTTAATTAAAACTGAAATCAAAATTAAATTGAAATTATACCAGAAATGATATTGGAGGTGATAACTTGAGTTATGTAAAAAAATAAAACATTTCTATTTTAGTCTGCCATAGAGCTGTAATACTCATACTTTAAAGCCTTTTTCAGGGAGGTCAAGCTAATGTTAAATAAATCTATATTACAGAAATTATTATAATTTTTTTGAGCCCTGAACAAAGAGAAATTAAGACCGAGATTGGTTCTACGGAATGGTATTCTAAACAGATGATAGGTTCTAAACGTTCTATCAGGAGTGTTAAAGTTCAAGTTTGCCAAAAGATCCGGACAGTCAGTGATGCCATTCAACAATTTATGGACACAGCAAATGTCAGAAATCGTTCTTCTATCTTTTAAGGAAATCATATTGAACTGTTTCATAATTTGCGTATAATGATGATCTGTAACAGGTTGGTGAGTTTTATGTGCTAACATCTTCAAAAATTTGTGTTGAATTCTTTCTATCCTGACTATATGTACATTGTAAGACGGATTCCATATTACTGATGCAAACTGATGCAAACATCAACCCTAGTGTTCTATTTGCATCATTTACGATGTGCTCTATGTGGATGATGAATGAGAGTTTCTCATCAATGTTTACCCCTAGGTCTTTTACTACATGAAGCTTTTCCAGTTCTGCCGTCCCTATCTTATATCTGAAATCTATAGTGTTCGCTATGTTTCTAGTAAGCCTCATGACATTTTGTTAAATTCAGGAAGATACTGTTTTCAGTGCAATACTTTTGCAGAGATTCCAAATCGCTTTGAAGTTTTACACCGTCATTTACATTTCTAACAATAGTAAATATCTTTAGATCATCAGCATATAACAAATATTTACTGAAATGAAAAACAGAAGTAAGGTTGTTCATGTATATGTTAAATAACAATGGTCCTAAGTGACTACCTTGTGGTACGCCTGACGTTACTAAGAATGTCTCCGAACGATACCCATTGATAGTCACCACTTGTTTACGATTACTTATATACGATGCTAGCCACTGCCATAATGGACCATCTACACCCACCTCAGCAAGTCTCTCCATCAAGATAGAATGATCAATCTTGTCGAAAGCCTTACTGAAGTCGGTATAAATAACATCCACCTGCAGTTTCTCGTCTATTGCGTGAGAGGCATATTCTATAAAACTCATCAAATTCGTCTCTACAGATCTTTTAGGGAAAAATCCATGCTGGTGTTCCGTAATGATATTTTTTGTAATGTTTAAGATAGGATCATAAATCAGCTTTTCAAAAATTTTTGAGAAAATAGAAAGTTTAGTGATAGGTCGATAATTTTCCACAAGATGTCTATCGCCTCCTTTATGAATAGGCAATATTTCACCTTCTTTCCATCTCGTTGGAAAGACTCTTTGAGTTAATGATAGTTTGAAAATTAGGTGAAGTGGTAACCATAAGCTAGCGAAACAGTTTTTTATAAATACAGAAGGTATGCCGTCAGGGCCTACTGATTTTTTAATTTCTAAGGACACTATTTGTTGATATATTCTTTCAATGGATATTAAGGTAACATCAATAGGACTAGCATCCTTGTTTAAATAAAAATGTTTAGATTTAACATATACACTTGCAAAGAAATCAGCAAAGGCATTACACACCCCACTTCCGGTTTTAACTTCATAGTTTGAATGATTTATAGAACTAGGTATAGAGACATGACATTTTTTCTTACTTGAAACGTATTTCCAAAAGTATCGGCTGTCGTTCAATATATTGTTTTCCATCATTGTTATGTATTCATCCAGGTTTTCCTTAATTAAGATTTTTGATTTGGCTCTAAGGTCACAGAATATCTGATATGAGTATGGATCATTAAAACGTTTGTATAGTCTATGATACTTATTTTTTCTCTTAACTGTTTGTATTGTTTCAAGTTTAAAGTATATTTGGTATTTTCCTCGAATTTTATATGTTGGTGTAAATTTGTGAATAGTTTCATTGAGTATGTTATAGAATATGGCTACAGCTTCATCTACAGATTTGGTACTAAATAATTTTTCCCATTCTATGTCTAAAAGAGTATTATTTATGGAAGTATAGTCGGCTTTATTAAAGTTGTAAAGGCATCGGCTTTGGTGCATTAATGGCTTAAGTAAAACATGCTTAAAACAAAATGTAATTGCAGGATGGTGATTATCCTCAGGAACCAATATGTCAACCGAATTCGAAATATTATATATTGAACATTCGTTACTAAGTATCAAGTCTAATAAACGGTTATTTGAATTGTAAATTTTATTAAATTGCATTAACTGTAGATACGACAATATGTCAAGTAAGGCACTCGTTTTCTCTTCAACTATTGACAGCTTCATTGAGAAAATAAATGCAGCTTGTAAATGTGGTCCTTATTGCTTAGCTAATTCTGTTGATTGTGTCCAAAATGACATTCTTCTACAAAAGTTGTCGCATTACAAGTTCCGTAGTAGTCGCAAGTTTGTAACCTTTAACAACATTACCTCCAGTCCAACGACAGTTTCATGTGGCGTTCCACAGGGTTCTGTGCTGGGTCCACTCTTATTCTTAACATACATAAATGACATTCCTAATTAACTGCAATACAAACAAAAACCTTATACTGTTTACCGATGACACAACAATGCTCTAAATCGATTGATCGACGTTTCTCTGCGAATATTGAATGCATAATAAATTTAGAAAATTGGAAGCGTAATCTTTTGCAAGTTCTCTCTACCCTGTTATTCACATCATATTATTGTAACAATATTTCAATAACAGGTTTTTAGAATACAGGAGCTGTCCGCTTGGTTTATTTTTTCAACTATTCATTGTTACTTATGAAGTATCACTGTTGCACATTACTATAAAAAAACCGTTGACTAATTTACAGACTGTGAGCAAAATATTTTTAAAATTTCATACTGTTGAACGTAATTAGGTCATTGCCTGTTGCCTATACTTGCACCCCTGAAATTTTTTTCTTGAAATAATCAGGATTCTCTCAAAAGATACGAGGTTTCAGCAATATTTATTCTTTTCTCGTCTGCCACTGCTAGATTAATTTTCAAAAATTACAAAGTTTTTGTCGTTGGTGTATTAGTAACATTTTGTGAAAATGTTATCAAAATCCGAATCGGTTTGCCAAGTTATAGCGGCGTCAAGGGTTGGGGGACAAACGGACAAGCAGACCGACCGCCAAACGGACATCAAAATAACATCAAAAACAGAATGTCTGATTTCACTGATCAACAGCCAAAAAATATCCTAAATAAAATCAACAAACTATTACTATTTTTAATGTGCTAAAACCGGAATGAAACTTATTTTTTCAATATTAGTTCAAGTTTTAGAGATACGGTAATTATATGTGTTCCTGCTGTGACAGTGTTAATATACTGTAATTCACAAGAATGCACGTGCTACATTTTTATATTCGGCAAGGAAAGATGATGTAATCGGCATGATTGTGTTACGTTATACATACGTGTACATTATATTGTTTTATATTAGCCATTTTTCCTCAGTTGGCTGACAGCGTTCATGCAAGATGTTTCGAAAGTGTGTAAACAATCCAGATCAGTTTTGTTACGTGTGTGGTGATGTGACTTTTGCGTCTCAGAGACGGTCTATTACTCCACTAATAACAAAGGCATATCAGCTTTATTTCGGTTGTAAACTAGTTGATCAAGACAAACAGTGGGCACCCCACATCTGCTATAATACATGTGCTTCAAGTCTGAGGGGCTGGTTAAATGGCAAAAAACGGTCTATGCGCTTTGCTGTCCTAATGGTTTGGAGATAGCCTACAAACCATATTAATGATTGTTACTTTTGCATGGTACCTTGTGTTGGACAAGCCACAGGTATGTCCAAGAAAAAAACTCGGTTATAAACTACCCAAACATACCATCTGCGATGAGACCTGTGCCTCACAGTGACGAAAATTCTATTCCAAAACCCCCAGAATCCTACACTTGCGAATCAGAAAACGAATCAGATCATGGCGATCGAGTGATTCGTCAGGAAGAAGATATGCCATCAACGTCAAGAGATCCTGATTTTATACCGAGCACGTCATGCCACCAACCGCACAAAATAACACAGTCAGAATTAAATGATCTTGTAAGAGATTTAGAACTTCCAAAATGTAAGGCAGAGTTATTTCGATGAAGACTACAGCAGTGGAACTGTTAGAAGACGATGTTTCGGTATGTGTTTTTCGTAAACGCCACAAAGACTTAGAACCATTTTTCAATATGGAGAATAACTTGGTTTTCTGCAGTAACATTAACGGCTTACTGGCGGCTTTAAATATAAACTATAACCCAGAAGAATGGAGATTGTTTATAAACAGTTCAACATTGAGTTTAAAGGCAGTGTTTTTGCATATTGGAAATATTTTACCACCTCTTCCTGTAGGGTATGCAGTTCACATGAAAGAATCATATGACAATATGAAGTACCTATTGACATGCATAAAATACGATGAGCACCAATGGCATATTTGTGGCGATCTGAAAGTTGTTGCACTTTTGCTTGGGCTGCAGCTAGGCTACACAAAGTTTTGCTGTTTTTTGTGTGACTGGGACAGTCGGGCAAAGGCACTTCATTACACCAGACAAAACTGGTCTGTTCGTCAATTCCTAGAGCCAGGTCAAAAAAATGTACAGCATATGCCATTAGCAGATTCGAAAAAAATTTTATTACCACCACTGCATATCAAGTTGGGCCTAATGAAAAACTTTGTCAAGGCATTAGATAGAGATGGGTCAGCTTTTCAATACCTGCGTCAGAAATTTCCAAGACTAAGTGAGTGAGGCAAAGGTTAAAGAAGGTATTTTTGTTGGGCCACAGATTCGAAATAGTTTGAAAGATACACAGTTTGTAAACACTTTAACAGGTATTGAAAAAACTGCTTGGAATGATTTCCGTCTGGTGGTCACTAATTTCTTGGGAGATAGAAAATGTGACAACTATAAAACCCTTGTCAAAAATATGCTGTCATCGTATCAAAAGATGGGCTGTAATATGTCTCTTAAGATACATTTCCTACACTCACACCTGGACTTTATTCCTGACAATTGCGGAGCCGTAAGTGATGAGCACGGCGAACGTTTTCATCAGGATATTTCAACAATGGAAAAAAGGTACCAGGGAAAGTGGAATCCTTCCATGCTTGCAGACTACTGTTGGACTCTTGGTAGAGATGCTCCAGAAACGTTCCATAAAAGAACAGCAAAAAAACAGCGCATATAGTGATTCTTATAAGTATATGAATCTTGTTACTTTTTTTGATATATCCTTAAAAATAAAAAGTTTTGTTTCTAAACCGCAACAAATTTTTTTATTTTATTGTCATTTTTGGATTCAGCGCCCCAAAATTAACAAAGAAGTGCACTTTTCCCACAAGATACAATTAAAAAACTAAAATTTGTTGTCCAGTGTTTTCTAAATTTTTCATGATTTCAATAATTCTTCGCCATTTGGGGTGTTAAAGTGAGTCAGCCTACTTGACCCACATTTTTAACAGACGATGCACATAACAAAAAAATGGAGTATGCTCCACAGCATCATGTTTCTTGAATCTGTCAGTGAAAATGTTAATAACACCTTCATTAATTTAAAACCTTATTTAAATATCCGCGGGATTAATTTTCAAAAACTGCAAAGTTTTTTGTTCTTGGCATAGTAGGAACATTGTGTAAGAATTTCACCAAAATCCGAGCAGTGCTTTCCAAGTTATAGGCGGTCCAAAGATTAGCAGACAAACAGACAGACTGGCTGAGTGTAGAGATAGTCATGTAGCACCCAAAAAACTTTTTTTTTGAATATTTCGCGATTGCAATACTTCCTCGCCAGTAGCGTGGAAAGGAAAAGTATGAAACCTAAGGAACAAATCAATTTGACAAAATTTTAATACAGAGTAGGTATATTCCTAAGTGTAAGCCCCTATCGTAACGCTACTGACTCAAGTAAAAAACTACTGGCTGCAGCCAGCAGCGAATAAAAAGCTTACGTAAGCACAAAAAAGCTTGTCAAACAATGCTTTAATACGACTTTCATTAGCCGTAATGAAATTTCGTTAGAAAATCCAGCATTTTCAGGGATTTAATGGAGATAAAAAAAACTTTATAAAAGTTTTTGCCAGGTGTTTAGTTAGGCCAGTCAACTACCATTAATTTGATATGAAGAAAGTTTGCATTTAAGTCAAGTCGTAGGCTAGAATATATGTGAGGTATTTTCTAAAATTTCTGTTTCGACGTTATATTTTGTTTTTTATACTCCAACTACCGTGGGGCTATAGGGGGATACAGGGGAAAAGGGGGACGCCACACGAACTCTGGCCCCGCCTACGAGATCCGCCGGGTGGTACCTACCTCCGCGTTCGACAGTCAGAGACCGTGTACCACTTACGATTGTATACCAAAACCAAATTCTGACTGTTTTCACTCTTATCTATGAAACACGCGTGATACAATTTGTTCACCAAAGGTTGTGAAGATTAGCGCCAAACTTGTGGTAAGTCCTAAGGTGCAGTAATAAGGTTCATCTACGACCGGTATGAAAATTATTCTCTATGAATCAGTTTCTCGGGTTTCAAGGACCAATTTTCCGCACAAGGACTAAGGTGAGATATTTTTCAAATAAGTAAAGGACGTAACTTTGAACACCGAGTCTAGCGGTAGCCCTAGATTTGACCTCAAACCTCACGGTTCAAGCTTATTTAAAGGTTATTTTTTGTTTTTCTTTAAATGGATAACCTTTTGATGCCGGCAATCGGAATAACGGAAAATTCTACGTTCGAACATAATTAAAATCTATTGGTGGAAGAATCAATGTAAGACCGTTTGAATTTTTTAACGGCGATTTCGATATTAACCTTGGATTTGACCTTGAACCTCACATTCGACGTTATAGTCACACATGGGACCGAAATACTTCCATCGCCAGTGTCAAAAAAGGGATTCCAGTTAAAAAACGATCTTCAAGTGAAAGGTAAGGTTCAAGGTTGAATCCAAGGTCATCACTCCATTCCTTGGTAAAATTGCTAGAGAAGAATTTTTCCGCAAATAATTCTGCTGTACTTCTAGGAATTTTCCATAGATTCACACATTTGACCGTCATTTAATCTATAGAGATGACCTTGAACTTTGATTTTAATACATATTCGCACATACAGAATTTCTCGTTCTTCAGATTATCGGTGCCAAAAATAGGACTCTTTTGAAAACAAAATTTGACCCTGAAATAATCTTGAAGATAAGCTCAATGTCAAATCCAAGGTCGCCATTGGTAGATACCTTCCCTGCGAAAATCCAGAAACTGTATTTCATCATTGCCAGACCGTTTGAATTTTTTAACAGCGATTTCGATATTAACCTTGGATTTGACCTCGAACCTCACATTCGACGTTATAGTAACACATGGGAACGTATTAGACCGTAATTCTTCCATCGCCAGTGTCAAAAAAGGGATTCCAGTTAAAAAACGATCTTCAAGTGAACGGTAAGGTTCAAGGTTGAATCCAAGGTCATCACTCCATTCCTTGGTAAAATTGCTAAAGAAGAATTTTTCCGCAAATAATTCTGCTGAACTTCTAGGAATTTTCCATAGATTCACACATTTGACCGTCATTTAATCTATAGAGATGACCTTGAACTTTGATTTTAATACATATTCGCACATACAGAATTTCTCATTCTTCAGATTATCGGTGCCAAAAATTGGACTCTTTTGGAAACAAAACTTGACCCTGAAATAACCTTGAAGGTAAGCTGAATGTCAAATCCAAGGTCGCCATTGGCAGATACCTTCCCTGCAAAAATCCAGCAACTGTATTTCATCATTGCCAGGCCCTAGGTGGGATAATCGGTAATATAATGCGTACAACCTGGTTTTATTATTAATTCAACTTAGAAGCTGCTCTGAATTTTTTATTTTAGTTGTCGTAGATAATGTACATCTCGGACGTAATAAGAGTATAGGGTCTCTTGGCGGGATAGATGAATTTCAAATGCGTTTAAAAACAATCTATTTCAACAATTAAAAACAAAATTATCGCTATATGGAACACACTTCATTGTTTTTAATATTAATAAATTGGCTGGCCTATAACGCGTGAGGTACTTTGATGGAAACTATAATAGATCAAAGATTTTACTAGCGTGTTCATTGACGATGATGCCTTTTTACTGTATGCAATGCGAGTGACAAAAACGCTAACGTACTAATTGGCTTGGTGTTCGTAAAGCCGTTTTTAATGAGGGAGAGGCATGAATATACGCTTTTGTATTAACGTAGCATTATGCTCATAAAATCAACTACACAAAAAATACATGGACACTCAACAAGTTGTCTGATCGCCGTTTTCACTGGCATGATGACGCGTTATGTGCGTATTTTATTGAGCGCCAAATATTTAACAAGAAATGATCAAGAAAGCACGTCACTGCTGGCGAGTGGCCAGGTTGATCATAGCAACGTTGCCGGATTTTCGTACTGTCGGCAGGGCAGGGGAGCTCGCAACGATGTCAAATAAGTGGGGACTATGGACTTATTGAATACACCTGTTTGACTGCCTTGATCCATTCAATTCCATGTTTCATGTTACTTTGTTAGAAGGGATATAAGAATGATGAAATAAAATTATATAAATAGATAATAAGGTAAGGACATTAAAATCACAATCAAAATTGGGGCTGCGACTATCTCCTTTTTAACAAGCTTCAAGTTGATCCTATATATATAGGCCAACAACATTACAACATGCCCTTTTAATTATTTGTCTTAGATTTACGATTTCCATCCTCTATTCTACCTAACTATTTCGGTTTTATGCAAATGTGTCCCCAATCCTCACTCGCTGAAACGCCAAACAAAATCGAAGACAGATGAAATTTTAATCCGTGATTGAGTTAAACCAACCGCGTCTACTAACGAACGAAAGCGGAATGAATCGTTTTCATCGTCTCATCCCAATTATGCAAGATTATACCTTCGAGATGATTAGGGCTACATGGGGTGTCACAGTGCTATCTCATTACACCTATTATGGACTTGACGTAAAATCGATTTAGCTAAAGAAGAATTAGCCTTCAATGCCTCATCAATAATAGATTCTGACGTAAGATATTGCGGCCAAGAGGCAGCTGAAAAACTGGACAAGTTAACCATTTTTCAAACTGCAGATTATCATCCCAGTTTTGTCAGCAATTTATTTATGTCGGTTATTCCAAAACCTATATGAACTATAATTTAAAACATGTCTCTGTGCTTCCGACGTTACAGTATCAGTTCATCGGGTCATAGAGGAATACGTTCGGCACAAGTTAGCCCTTCTAAAAAAGACTTAGCTAAGAACATACCAGGGTGAATCAAGTATGAACCGGACTTTTCTCTTTAACGCGCCTTAGGTGAATGGAGTGGGCGACGTCTTGGTATATGTTGGGTGGGGATGTCAGGAAGAGGGGAGCCAGTCGGTTTGGCCCGCCGAAGTAGATGAACTCAGGGGGTGAAACTCATATTGGCGAATGGGAAACAAAGCAGTGTTGCTGGTGCATAATATGACAACCATGTCGCACCCTCAAAAAATGGCGACTTATTCACAACTGACGTTGTCTCATTGGCCAGATTTAAATTTCCGGCGGGTTTCTTCCTGTGCTGTGCTTTTTTCAGCATGTATGGCATGTCATTTTCTTAACATGTCATTTTAATTAAATAAGGTCCCTATTATTCGAGCCATATGCATTTTGTTCGGAGTTGTGAAGTATAACATTGTAAGTACAAAAAGCTGTAATACCTATGTTTGTGAATACTATAAGACATACTCCACATCAAAACTTTCTTTTTTAAAGTGATCCAAGTCATTAGCCAGGCTTCTGGCAGATCCTGAGGAAGATCAGAGATGCAGCGGTTACTCATTTTATGAATGTAATATTTGACGATCGTACCTGTTTGTATCTCCACATCACTCTCTGAACAGTGGAGCGCCACGAAAAGTTCAACAGCTGCCGTTGTCAACCCCTGAGGTCCTGAGGATTATCAGAAGCTCAGAGATTACTTCTGATCTAACCAAAAGGCTCAGCTCTGAAGGATACTTGCAGAACACAACATTTGTAAGTTTTTATATGACTCAATAACTAAGGATGATTTGTACTGCCTTTTGTCCAACTTAGTTTTCATACTTCGTTTTAAATCAGCTATTGTCAAAGCAGTAGGGTTGATATGTAAAGCTCTCTATAATTTTAATGAAATCAAAGCCAAGTATTGTTATTGAACAATAACATGGGTGCCCTCAAGGGGGCTGTGGTAACAGTTATCTCTTGATGATGATTAGCACATCTGACAAAAATTCCTGTGGGTACCCATGGACAATCATGTTATTGCTCTAATAAAAAAAGAAATCTGTGAATTGTAGAAGCATATCAACACAATTCAATTTTTTTCTAATTTTTCATTCATGCAGGTGCCAAGAAAGGCTGGGGAATGCAAACATCTGGACCATAATGAGATGTTAATACTGATTTGTTTGTAGAAAAATGTATGATATTTATATAACAAATATATATTTAGGTATTTGCAGTATATGTTTTTCTTCTGAACCCTTTCCGATTAGTAAGTAGATAAGAGTGATCTTATAACAGCTTGTGTTATTGACGTTGCTATTTTAACATACAAAAAAAGCATTTATTCGTCAAGATAGCGCAAAATCTTAATAACGCATGCTATTATAAGATCTCCCATATCCCACCAAATTTCCATATATATATATATACAGGGTGTCCGCAAAGTTGGGGTTTTCCTTTTCAGAAACAACTACCCTTGAAATAACAAAGGTAATGTGTAGTGAAACGAGGGCGACCAAGTAAAAGAAAAGTAAAGGAAAAGTACTCACTCTCCAGTTGACAACGTACTTTATAGGTATTGTTTGAAGTTATCGCCATTTGGTTCAAAAACACAGGTGCGTGCATGACGTGGCCAAGCATCGGTGGAGGCTTTGAGGATGGAGTCCCTCCCCCGAATGAAAGCACCAGCTTGTTCAATTCTGAGACGAAGTTCTTCAACCGTATGCAGTTCAGTTTTGTACACTAAGCGTTTCATTTCTCCCCAAAGAAAAAAATCACATGGTGTTAAGTCTGGAGATCGCGGAGGCCACGCTACGGGTCCATTACGTCCGATCCACCTATTCGGAAATAATTCATTCAAAAACTCACGCACTTCGCGTCTAAAATGGGGCGGTGCACCATCGTGCAGAAACCACATTGATTGTCTTACACTTAATGGCACATCTTCTAACAAGGAAGGCAAAATGTTGCGTAAAAAGTCTAGGTATTGCATCCCGTCCAATCGATTTGGGAGAATAAATGGTCCAATGAGCATACCGTTCACCATGCCAGCCCAAACATTCACCGAAAATGTTTGTTGAAAATGTGCCCGACGACAGCGTGCGGATTTTCTACTGACCAAACATGAGTGTTGCGAAAGTTATTCACCCCATGACGCGTGAACGTAGATTCGTCTGTCACCAATATGCACTTCAAAAAGTCCAGATTATTGTCATGTTGATGCAACAACCACTCACAAAACCGCACTCTTGCTGGAAAATCGTCAGGTTGAAAGGCTTGTACACGTTGGACGTGAAACGGATACAGCCCCTCTTCACGCAGCGTTTGCCACACTTTAGTTTTTGATACTTGCACTTCTCTAGCCACGTCTCTAGTGCTTGTTGAGGGATTCTCGTCTACGCGATTCAGTAGTTCTTCCTCAACTTGCACCGTTCGTGGTTGTCTAGGCCTCCCACTGTGCCCACCTCGAAATTCCTCCAAATGGCCCGTATCCCTGACTCTCTGGACCAGGTACACAAATCTGCGGGGCCTTGGATGATGTCGTCTAGGGAAACGATCTGCATACACTCGCGACGCCTCTGTAGCAGTTTGAAGATATTCGCCATAAATTAACAACATATCAACGAGTTCATTATTGGTGTATGAGTGTGCCATTATTATTTTTTTTAAACGCAATCGATTATACGGGTTCGTTTACCTCTACACGCGTGACCGTAACCGTCGGTTGAAGGTTGCATACTGACCTGACACACTGACCCCGACCCAGTTCTGTCGTGGGGTTGAGCTAGTGTCCTAGTACCACTCGGGGATGTCGCGGGTCGCGGCTACAGGACGGTATTCAGATATTTTTGATGTTGCAGAGCCCTTTATCTCGGTTCCCTTAAGACATTGGTGTATATGGTACTAAGAAAAATTGCTTATGTTTTCAAGATCTACACGTCGTGTAAAGGAAAACCTCAACTTTGCGGACACCCTGTATATATATAGGTATATAAAAATGAAGCAATATCAGATTTGTATGTAGAGCTGGCAACGCTGCGGGATATTAATGCACAATCTGGCAACAATGTCGCACCCTCAAAAAATGGCCGCTGACAACCGTGCTGCCATTGAATAGCATGGAATTAAGCCTTCTTCGGTGTATATGTTCTGTGGATGAGCTGTTAGCAGGATCATGTCTGAGCAAGAGGTGCATACGTCTGTTGCGCTAGGCATTATCATAAATTTTTTGTCGCGGGAGGGCGTAAAACCTTCCGAAATTTTGCGTCGATTAACAGCACAGTTTGGCGATAAGACAGTTTTAAGGACACAAGTATACGACTGGCAAAAAAAATTTCCATGGAATGGCGAAAGCGTTTAGAGGCAGCCAATACCAGTCTTCCTTCAGGAAAACTTCTTGCAAGGGTACTTTGGGATTCCAGAGGTGTACTGCTTGATGATTTTCTTCATGATCGCCGTATCGTTAATGCTGCTTACTACTGAAAGCCGCAAAAGGCGAAACATGCCTATTCGAAGTGCCTTTCTGCTTTCTTCAAAGCTGCATTGAACCAAGAAAATATACGCGAAATTAATTGGGAAACACTTGAACACCCGCCTTACAGATGAGGACACATTCGTGCAGAATTGGCTACTGGCACGACTAGCTTCGTTGATGGGGGAATTGAAAGACTTCCGATCCGAATTGGAAACTGCATCAACAAAAGAGGAGATTATGTATAAAAATAAGATGTAAATAAACTTGTATTTACTATACCAATAAAATTACTAAAACAAAAGTCTGCTTCATATTGATTATCTCCCGTATAAGACAAACTAATTAATGTTGCCATCCCGAAATTCCTCCCCTGCTCTAGCGACAGTATCGACCATCTGGCAACGTTGCTATGACTAGCCCTGTCACCTTGCCAGCCACCAATCAACGGCCAGACTCTGATATAGACATGTCCAGCGGGATACATAATGCATTATGAACTGATTACAGCATTGCGTGGCAAGTGCATAGTCAACCTAGTTGACGACATTTTATTGTGTCAAATATAATTTGAGCGTTAAAATTTTCATCGAAAATTATCACCCAAGATGTTCGCCTGTAGTGTTGCAAAGCCCACCCCCCCTTGTTTGCCTTAACAGCTATGCTGTCAGATTCTTGAATTTAAAAGAAACTAATGGACATTTTGGAGGACAAGAGACCTAGGACTATTTACTGTTTCCATCCTTTAGCACTAAACATCAAACAATTGGGAAACGCGTTCCGCTGCCTCTAATTGTTTAAATCTCAAAAAAAAATTCCAAAAAAAATCTCAGCAGTGACAAAGCAAAAAAGACACCCAGCCATTTCCCAAAAAAATAACCATGATGAAGAAAAATATTAGAATGCTTAAAAATATGTTTATTTTTTACGGAATCCGATCAGACATCTAACCACCCTTTTCTGGGCCAAAGACAGTTGTTGGACATTTATGGACAAACCCCAGAAGCATAGGCTATATCTCAGTCGTGTCTCAGCTTGAGCACAGAAAATAGAAACTAGATGTACTTCAGTAACGAGAACTCGTAAATTTCTCATGAGATATGATTGGGAGTTTATCTTTGAGCCAATATACAGGGTGTTTCAGTTTATTGTTGCATAACTTTAAGATTCGATAGAACTTTTAAAATTAGTGCATAAAGTCTATACAAACATGGGTCGAAAAATGCGTGGCTTCCGAAATACAGGGTGTTTAAATTTACTTTTTAAAATCGTTTTTTTTTTAATATTTCGAACAATATTTAATGTATAACAGTGCAAATTGGTATACAAGGGGTTTTTGGTACGATAAAACGAACCATGGGCATAGTTTTACTGTAGCCGTTAGAGGGCGCTCTCTACTGTACCTGTAGTGTATTAAAATGAAAGAAAAATTTTTCTTAGTGCAATTTTTTGCTTTTTGAATAAAAAAACTGATTCTTCGCACTTTTCTGCATAAACAAGCTCTCCTGTGACTTTTCGTTATAGTTAGCCGTTTTTGAGATATTTCGATTTTTAAGGTTCGATGCATTTTTAATTATTTATGGGAATTTTTTTTTTATATTTTCGATTTGGGCATTACAATTAATTAAGATGATCGTTCAGATTGTGTTTTTAAACACAGCAATAATTTCTAACTCCAAATAAACCCAAAAAAACAGAATATTAATTTGTTTAACTTCCCAATATTATTTTTAACAAATTAAATTAATTATTTACAACTAAAATGCTATTGGATAGTAAGGACAAACATACAAAATCTAAAGTAGTTGCTCGAAATGTAAACCCAATTGTTCAATACACAATTCACATCTACGAATGATCGAACGTGGTGCATTATTCAAACAAGGCCTTATTTCATCACATGCATTCCTGATTCTGTCTATTAGCATATCTCTTGTGGTTACGGGAGTCTGGTACACTTTTTCTTTTAGAAATCCCCACACAAAGAAATCTAATGGATTTAGGTCAGGGGATCGTGAAGGCCAGGCGACTGGTCCTCCACGGCCGATCCATCTTTCTGGATAATTTTCGTCCAGCCAGTTTCTAACTATTCTCGAATAATGAGCTGGACAACCATCAAGCTGGAACCAGGCCAATCTTCTTAAATCTAACATAACATCATCCCACATATTTGCATGTTCAGCCTTTAAAAATTTCAAGAAGGTCGCAGCATTTAACCTTGAAGGCAAAAGGTAGGGTCCAAATAGTCGATTACGGTAGATACCAATCCACACGTTCACATTAAATTCATGCTGAAAATTTCTTTTCCGAACTGCATGCGAATTTTCATGCGACGAAATATGTTGATTATGAAAATTTACCACTCCACGTCTAGTGAAGCATGACTCATCGGTCCATAAAACGTTACTTAAAAACTGCCTATTATTATCAAGAATCCACTGACAAAATGTGATTCTTCGTTCTCCGTCCCCTGGCTGTAGTCCTTGCACAGGTTGCAAATGGTAAGGACGTCTATGGTCATTTCTAAGAACGCGGTGAACATGGCTTGCTGAAATTCCCAAGGCACCAGAAACACTTGTGGTCGGATCTCTATCAAACTCACGCAGGATCATACGGGTAAATCTGCGCTGACGAACATTTATGTTTTGATCCCTTTGGAGATTTCCAAAACCATTTTCAATTATTTGGCGATGCACTCTTACAAATACTGAGCGAGTTGGATGTCACCTGTTTGGAAATCTTCGTGCGTATTCTCTGGCTGCTTCTGCTGCGTTTCCATTTGCAAAGCCATATACAAAATGAATATCCGCTAACTCTTGATTGGAGAATAAAAATGGCATTTTTATAAAACTTACAAAAAAACAGGTAAAAGAAACTAAATTTCGTGCATTCGCAATTGCAAAAAAACGTTTCAGGTTTCAACAGACAAGAAAACTAACTGTCAATTAATTGACGTTTAACCTCATTCTGTTTTCAATTTCAAAAATATTTGCAGGCACAGCCTACTTCTAAAAATTATCGAGATACTGACTTTTTAACATTATTTTATCATAAATAATTAAAAATGCATCGAACCTTAAAAATCGAAATATCTCAAAAACGCCTAACTATAACGAAAATTCACAAGAGAGCTTTTTTATGTTGAAAAGTGCGAAGAATCAGTTTTTTTATTCAAAAACCAAAAATTGCACTAAGAAATCATTTTCGGTCATTTTAATACACTACAGGTACAGTAGAGAGCGCCCTCTAGCGGCTACAGTAAAACTATGGTTCGTTTTGTTGTACCAAAAAACCCTTATATACCAATTTTCACTGTTATACATCAAGTATTGTTCAAAATATTAAAAAAAAACTATTTTAGAAAGTAAATTTGAACACCCTGTATTTGGGAAGCCACGCATTTTTCGACCCATGTTTATATAGACTTTATGCATTAATTTTTAAAGTTCTATCGAATCTCAAAGTTATGCAACAATAAACTGAAACACCTTGTATACACAGTGGTCTTCAAAGCTTAATCCTGTATCTAAATACCAGCCCAAGAATTTTACTTGTTGGTCAAGAGATATTCTTGATCTAATAAAAAATATATTTAAAGCCATTGATTGCTTTCTTCTGGACGTTGTCTTTTTCAGAATTCAAGTAGAGCAGATATTTTGCGGTAAAGCCCTTTTTATCTCTATCTAAAGTAGCCTCATTTGATATCGCCACTAACTCTATTCATACAAAAGACCTGGAGGCTATCACTGCTTGGGTACGCAACAGTCTTGTACAGTTCAATGCTTCCAAAACACAGTACTTTGACGAACAAAAAGCATCCTGGCGTCATCCAGTTTTGATGAACGGCCGAGTTCTGCCAAAGAGCCATTCATTTCGAGATTGTGGAACAGTCTACAAGAGGAAGCTTTTCCCAGTTCTACTAACCTTAGGCAGTTCAAAAAGCGCATTAACAAAATTTCTATGAGATCATCATAGCAGCCGCGGTGTTCCGGCATTTAGGTTTCTGCCTGCGCGGCTGCGTCGATGTATAAAAAAATACATGTCATATAACTACTTAGTAAATTGAAATAAACATAAGATTGTCCTTGGCTTTCAACTTTTTGCAATCACCATAGTGGACGAGACGAGAAGCTTTATAACGAGATCGGATCGTAAATAAAGATAGGAAACAATAACGCAAAAAAGCCCATTAGATGAGGAAGAAGTCGCATGGGTACACAGACGGACAGAAGGACAACGGACAAACTAACGCACACGCTATCAACTTGAAACGAACTCCTTTTATCGGCAACTTAACTCGATTCCCGGCAGTATCGTCTTTGTTCTAACAGGTTCGATTCATACGTTTTTTTTTTGCTTTTTGTAACGACGTCTCGCCCTCCGCCTTTCAACAACTTTGCAGCCGGCTGCTGGTCTCTTCCTTCACAAGTTCGAATAGAGATGGGCGGATTAGAAGAACAAGTCATTGCATCGCTGTTGTCACAAATTCAAGAAGCATTTTCTTTCTGCCTCTTTACAGTGGCGACACACATATTCTATTATACAGCCGTACAGTACAGGTTGACGAATAAATAAGATATTGCGTTACATTTGAGATTTTTAAATGGAAACTACAAAAGTACTCGTAGATACACATGCCCACACATCCGGATACGGGTGTAACCTTCATTTCAGGCCTGATGAAGTCAACCAGCAGGAAAACGTATCGCTCGGGTTACCTATCCTATTTTCTGATCAAATCCGATTTCCTCCTTTTTGCGGATTTTGCCCATTATTTTCTTGCTTTTTGTTATATATATAGGTGAAAAATTAAAGCTTCCGCCTTTTGTTGGGTACTTCGACAAAATTTAAGCAAAGAGGACTCTTTATACTTTTTTTAATTCTCTCTAGCTTTCAATGGACTTTGCCATCATCATCAGGAGCTGCAATTACAATGATAACAGTAGCAACAAAAGTGTAAAATGAATTTAAATTGAATCAACTTACAGTAGTATGTGAGGATGTTGCTAATTGTTGTTTTCGTATAGGATGAGGGAAACGTCCAGTAACATGGTGAGAGCTGGATACATGGTACAATGGTTAAAATTATATAAAATATGACAAGACAAGTTAAAGACAGATTAAAAATTATTTAGAAAACATTAGAGCATTACGTCGTGAAGCCACTTGATGATTGCACAAAATGGTGGTCATGGAATAATGAGTGACATGAACCTTTGACAGAAGGCCGAAGGTTGTCAATGTCTGTGTTGAAAGATGGAACGAATTGTGGGCGTGTGCCAAAACGTTGCCAAATCACTTCAGATGATGTGATTTTCAGAATGTTATGTAAGAAATTGTTAAACCGACCAGAGGCAGTTGAATAAACTATATTTTAATTAATGGGAATTTTAAATTAACAAATATTAATAAATCGTGAGAAGAGAATTATTAGATTTTGAGTGGAATGAAATTTGTTGGTGGAATCGGCCAAAACACAGATTATATTTATGGTTCTGAAAAGTCGAAATTTGGGGAGATATGTAAGTTCTCCAATTTTTCGCAGTTTAGCAAATATGAGTAAATGACACTCAGTTGTTTAATATCTGTCTTTTTGTTGATACAGTTGTTATTCATGAAAATGTGGGACATTTCCAGGAATAAATGTTTGGAAAGGTGTTTTTCTTTATCAAGAACTTTGATACTTGTGTAATTCATAGAATACCCTGTTGTGTTAACATGAGATGCTAGAGCGCATCTTTCAGGATGAAGCCTAGCATCACTTTTGTGAGATGTAATCCTTCCTTTAAGAGATCTGGAGGTCTGACCTATGTATATTTGGTTGCAGTTGTTGCAATTGATGGAGTAGACTACATAACATTCTGAAAATCACATCATCTGAAGTGATTTGGCAACGTATTGGCACACGCCCACAATTCGTTCCATCTTTCAACACATACATTGACAACCTTCGGCCTTCTGTCAAAGGTTCATCTCACTCATTATTCCATGACCACCATTTTGTGCAATCATCAAGTGGCTTCACGACGTAATGCTCTAATGTTTTCTAAATAATTTTTAATCTGTCATTAACTTGTCTTGTCATATTTTATATAATTTTAACCATTGTACCATGTATCCAGCTCTCACCATGTTACTGGACGTTTCCCTCATCCTATACGAAAACAACAATTAGCAACATCCTCACATACTACTGTAAGTTGATTCAATTTAAATTCATTTTACACTTTTGTTGCTACTGTTATCATTGTAATTGCAGCTCCTGATGATGATGGCAAAGTCCATTGAAAGCTAGAGAGAATTAAAAAAAGTATAAAGAGTCATCTTTGCTTAATTTTGTCGAAGTACCCAACAAAAGGCGGAAGCTTTAATTTTTCACCTATATACAGGGTGTTCCATAATTATTGCGACAAAATGATAGGGGTTATAGAGGGCATAAAAATATGCAATTTTGCCTTATAAACCCCTGTTCGTAAATATGCCGTTTGAGCACTACCGCTAATTTTACCTTAAGAGCTCATAGGAGAAACAAAAAATTCACCAGCTGCAAAATGTTCGTCTAGCACATTTCATGGTCTCGCCGGTTTGTAAAAAAAGCCTGCTGTGTTTACATTTTTGTTATCGTACACCCGTACGTAAAAGTCCAAGCCATGGGTCCAGCAGACTATCTGCCGCGTCGACGTTTTTGTCGTTGGTGGCTGCAGCAGGAGTTGAGGCAACCAAACTTTGGTCGCTACGTTTTGTTCACTGACGAGTCCTGTTTTACAAAGGACGGTTATTTTAATAGCCGTAACAGTCACATTTGGGATGAAGAAAACCCTCATGCCATAGCCATCCATAGAGACTAACATCAGTTTTCAATTAACATCTGGTGCGGCATATCATCGGGCCATATCTGCTTCCACCACGTTTGGATGGGCATGCTTATGGTCGATCCTTACAGCATGTGCTACCGGAACTATTAGAAAATGTGCCACTGAATATAAGAGCCAACATGTGGTTTCAACACCTTGTCGGTCCAGCCCACTTTTCTTTACAAGTGCGGCAGTATTTGGACGACAAATTTCCAAATAGGTGGATAGGCCGAGGAAGCCCTGTGCCTTCGCCTGTGCGGTCACTTGACCTGACCCCACTGGATTATTTTATCTGGAGCTATCTGAAAGCTTTAGTGTACGAAACTCCTGTTCCCAACCAACAAGAGCTACTGGGAAGAGTGATGGCCGCGTCCGCACATGTTCAGGACATACCGGGGGTATGCCACAGAGTTCGCCGATCATTGAACAATCGTGCACAGCTGTGTATTGAGCAAGGTGGAGGACACTTTGAGCAATTACTGTAGGTAAGCTGTTTCAAGAAACTGATCTTTTTTTTGCTGCAGCCCAAACGGCATATTTCCGAACAGGGGTTTATAAGGAAAAATTATTCATTTTGATGCCCTCTACAACCCCTATCATTTTGTCGCAATAATTATGGAACACCCTGTATATATATAAGCTCGAATCAGAGGTCAATTAGTCATTATGAGAGCTTTTGAAGGTCATTTTAGGGTCACTTCAATAAAAAAATTAACGATAAGTCTAGTCCTCGAGTAAAGATGCTTGTGATATACGTTTTCAAATTGAGACGAAGGGGATTATTTTTTCGCTCTTTGTAGGTTGCCCTGATTTTAAAATGACCAGTGATCCCGAGCTTCGCAAGCGAAATGCACATCCTTATAGAAGTTGCACGGTTCGTTCTCGAGAGAGACGTGCCGAGCAATCTAACTAAACTTTCCAACAGCCAATTTCGACCGATGGTAGGTATTTAGAAATTGGAGTGGACACGTCGGTAAATAATTTATAAAAGACACACACGGTACGGGATGTGAGCGGTTACTCAATCACCGAAATGGCGGACGGAACTCGATATCCAGGGTCTCCAGAGAATCCGTACCATATAGTTTAGACCTGGCCAGTTAACTAGTTTAAACTGTTTACACGGGAGATATCAAGCATGGGGACAGTTGAGTAAAAATAAAGTAATGCTTTTACTCGTGAAATATCAAGTGAATAATCAAGAATAATATATATAATATATTACTGACCACTTCTCCACTATTTTACTGATATCTTCAAATGAAAAACATTCTAACATCCCTACCGTTAGTAACAACCAGGAAAATTACAAATTTTTTGTCGACAATTCAAAACTAATATCAAATGTCAAACAAGAATCCTGGGAACAATTATACTCTATAAATAATATAGACAAAGCAACGGAACTGTTCATAGAAAAAATAAAAAAACTAATAAATATTAGTACCAATAAAGTAATAATTAGTCACAAAGAGAAAAGCAGAAATGCCTGGATTACCAAAGGATTAATAACATCGGCAATAGAAAAAGAAAGACTATATAATGTAATGAAACTAACGCCAACTACAGAGAATACCGACTGCCACAACCAATATAAAAATAAATTTATAGAGCTTGTAAGGCAAACCAAACGAAAACATTACCTAAATAAATTGAATAATAACTTAAATGATCCTAAGCGGCTTTGGACAACTATTGATGAGATTACTGGGAAAACAAAAGTTAAAGAGTGTGTCACTGAGTTAAATACAACATCGGGAACAGTATTAAAAAATACTCAACAGATATGCGATGAATTTGTACAATTCTTTACTGACATAGGCGAAAATTTAGCAAGTAATATACAAGCAAATGTACAAAATACTCAGTCTCCAAAAAGAACTTTGAACTCATTTATTTTGGATAAAGTCGAGCAATGTGAAGTATACACCACTGTTATGTCCTTAAAAAATCGGAAAAGTCCTGGGTTCGATGGTATTAAAAGCGAGTATTTGAAAATTATAGCCGAGGATATAACAGAACCACTCACTTACCTAATCAACAAATGCTTTGAATCTGGCATATATCCCTCAATTTTAAAAAAGGTAATATAATACCGATACATAAATCAGGAACAAAAACAGATGTTAACAACTATAGACCAATATCAATAATATCCAGTGTAGCAAAGGTTTTTGAAAAAGTTTTATCTACTAGAATGATTCGATACCTCACAAAATTCAAAATTTTAAGTGAAAATCAATATGGATTTACAGAAGGGAAGGCTACATCGGACGCAATAACTAAAATTGTAAATCAAATACATCAAAATATTGATAACAGAATCACTTCAATCTGCATTTTTGTTGATTTAAAGAAAGCTTTCGATACAGTTA
Organism: Acanthoscelides obtectus; assembly: GCA_963669975.1. Lineage (NCBI taxonomy): Eukaryota > Metazoa > Arthropoda > Insecta > Coleoptera > Chrysomelidae > Acanthoscelides > Acanthoscelides obtectus. The sequence continues at coordinate 119,753,744 of CAVLJG010000001.1, read as the reverse complement.
ATCACAAATTATTATTAGAAGCATTGGAGAGAATTGGTTTCAGAGGAAACGCGTACTCACTGATCGAAAGTTATTTGTCAAATCACCCACAATCTGTGCAGATATCAGGATCATTTAGTAAAGAAATGTATATTAAGTGTGGTGTCCCACAAGGAACTGTCTTAGGTCCGCTGTTATTCAATATATATTTAAATGATATTTTCCAAATTAATTGTGTTGGCAAAATAACTAGTTTGGCAGATGATACTGCAATATTATATGAAGGCACTGACTGGTCTGATCTGAAAAATGTAATTGAAAATGATTTTATCAAAATTATTCGGTGGTTTAACAGTAGAAAATTAAGCATTAACTACTCTAAAACACATTTTTTACCATTTGGATCTTATGCTAGACATCTGCCAAATTACACAAATTTCTCCTTCAATGTTAATGATCAAAAAATGCAAATTAATAGAGTGCCCAACATAAAATACCTTGGAGTGATCTTGGATCCTCACTTACGATGGGACATCCATGTCAATTATATTTTAAAGAAAGTTAGATTTGTATCCTACAAAATTAAATACCTTGGGAATATATTGACAGAAAAATATCTTCGAACATTATACCATGCACTGATTCAGCCTCATCTCACATATGGTATATTAGCATGGGGAGCTGCATGTTCCTCACATATCTATAATTTAGATGTTTTTCAAAAAAGTATTCTAAAAATGATATTTAAAAAACCGAAACTTTATCCCACTGAAAAATTATACGCAGATGTTCGAATGTATGATATAAGACAGCTTTATTTCTACACAGTATCACTCACTACCATAAATTTGTAAACACCGACCAAAAAATTAAACATAATCATTATACCAGGTACAAAATTCGTGGCACAGTAGTTCCTCAACCGCATAAATCTATAATGCAGCGATCATATCTCTATTTAGCGCCTAAATTTTATGAAATTATACCTAAAGACTTGAAAGATTTACGTTTCGGAAATTGTTTCAAAAGAAATTTAAAAAAGTGGCTACATTCTATATCTAGGACTGAAATTCATAAACTCATAAATACGAACATCAACTAAATACATAATCTACTGTAGCTAATTTTTGTCCTTTTTTGTCATTTGCATTCTACAGTTTCAACTTAAATTATTGGTCCATGTACAGGCGATGCCTTCTATTGAGCCTGTTTTGATTTTATATTTATTTACTCATATTGTTTATTATCTTTGTACATTGAGTGAATAAATATTATTATTAAAAAAAAAATATATTATTATTATTTGTGAAATCGGATCTGCCGCTTCGAAGATACACGGTTTTTTACCGAAACCTTTGAATACTCCCCAAGCTTATTTTTAAAGATACAGCAAAAATTGTCAAACAAATTCATATTATACTTAAGTTTAAAGAGCATGTATTTTTTTTGTAGGTTAGTATAGTGGAATTCACAGAAACATCACTTTTTTAGATTCAAGATTATACTTACGCCCCCTAGCGGCAATTCCAGTATCTTGAAAACATTATCTCTTGGCCGTTTTTTTGCCGCAAGTCTCTACGACGGATAGATTCCCACATACAGCATGTCGAATTCTTAGTTTGCCACCCTGTATAATGGTAATATGCTTTATTATTATTGCTACTAGACAACAAAAGTGTTGGAAACGCCGCAATCTCATGCAACGTTTTCATTTTGCGTGTATTTTCACACTCTTATACGTTGGATACAGAGTATAGTGCAGTGTAGGTAAATTGAGCGGCCATTTTGCACTTTCATATATTTTATAAGAGTTTAATTCGTAGGCTGTAAGTACAGCGCAACAAATTAAAGAGATTGCGATCTTGCACGTATATGAGAACGTTTTACGCAGGCGTGCTTGTAAAATATGAAACCAAGGAGCTATAAACCTTTGTTTTGATACACTACTTAGCATAATTGCCGAGGAAAAAATAAATAGATATATAAAACAATTACTGTTCATTTCTTGCCAGACATCAGACTTGAGCGTGCAAATTGTATCTGAAGACGTTATCTTTGAATTATTTTTAGCCTTCACTGATGGTTGCATGTTCAAGATTGTTACGCTGCACAGTGGGAAACGAAACGAATTAATTCTTGTTCTCAAAGAGTTTTGAGATGCAAATAAACATGAGACGGATTTTTATATACCATTACAATAAAACTTAATCTAAACCTTTTGTTGCTTTAGAGGAGTTTGACCGAGAATCGGTACAGATTTATATGATTTTATTAAGTAATATCATAAGAACATCTAATTTTTCCATAAAAAATCGAAAAAACACGTTGTTAAGTAACATTTCAATAAGAAGCATGAGTGCTGGTGGCAACAAAAATCCGAGTGGAAGACCCTTTTACCGACAAATCTACTAGCGAGCCTGCAAGTACACACAATCCTCTTAGTTGCCCCTGCGTCTGCAAATGCACTTTGATTGCACGTCGTCATCAGCTCAAAGCCGGCTGACTCCAATTACACCCCCTATCTGCACCCCAACGCGCCGAGTACCTGAGGGGCTTTCAAACGGATTCGCTGCACTTGCACCCCCAGCGAATTGAGACAAAAACACCACCCTTCTCCTCGCCCCTAACGTTGCTTCGTGCGCTGATCTCGCACAATAAACTTCCGTCGGGTGGAAAAGGGGTAATTTGCGAATTAGCTTCGACCGCGCGTGGCGGTGGTGCCGGTTTTTTAATAACCTAAGCAAGTGTTCGATGCAAAAATTATTCAGAGGGAGGTTGTCTGATCGTTGTTGCGTAAAGGTTGGTATTGAAAAAATAAATTTCTTTCCGTGTACAAAAATAGAGTAGTGTAATATTAGGCACCTATCACACATAATGAGTCACACATCTGCCATGAAAATCAGGAATACGATAGATTTATTTCTGAAAATATTAATTAATTTCCATTTTTTTCCTAAAACTTCAACTGTTTTTGTAAGGAAACATTTTTGGACCATAGTTTGTAAAGCAAACTAACATTAATTTTTCATGTAGATTCACACCCTTAAATATTCGCATATCATTAAGTAACTTTTACAGACATAATAGTTAAAAATCTTTTACAAAAAAAATAAAAAACAAATGTGAAAAAAGAATTTAGGAATGCTCGTGCAACAACGGCAACAACATTAATAATCTAGGTGTTTAACACAGACTAGCTGAATTTGTGCAATAAAAATTAGCCAACAGACATAGGTTTAGCAAATATTTTTTCAATGATTACTTGTACTGAAAAAATAATAGTTTGATATATAGTCCTAGTCACGATTCTAAATTTTGAGATGACTTGACTTATCTTTGTCATCAATAAAGTTTTGGATGGGATTGATCGTACAGGATAGGAGATCGTTGATATTAAAAAAAAAACAGTGTTCAAGCCCCTGTAATTATAATCTGCAGACCAATGAATCTTCAATTTTATATCGTAGTCTTTAATTACAATCTAGATTATTTATTTTAGGCTTTTTTTTTTTGAATAACCTATAAACTCGTAAGGTGATTAAAAAAGAGATATACGGGTGTCCCAGAAGTCGGCGTCAAGCCGAAACCGGGTGATAGGCAAAGTCATAACAGCTATCAGAAAAATATTTAAACAAATTTTATGTATGTGTTTTGAAAATTATAGGTCTTTGAAAAAGATATAGAAATTTCACACCCTACGGCAGTCTGTCAACTCCTGTTACTACAAATATTAACTCATTTTGGATTTTATTTTTACATTGTAATGATGAATAATGCATCTTCAAACTGGTGTCTCAACCTTACTGCCAACTTTTCTCGTTCAGGAAAAATTGCCACTTATTTCCCAACCAAGTATTCCAAAGTAAAACTTTGCTCAACTTTAACTGGCTGTACTGGAAAAAAATGTACAACGAGAGTTCGGCAAGTAACATTAAAAGTTGGCGCATTTAATAACGATTCCAAAATGGTATAACACTTAGAAGATTACTCGTTAACTTATGCACAATTTTTATTTGAAGAAAGAAAAACCGTTTGAGTAACCAGAGACTTTGACTGCTGAAGTTTATTTGGATTTTTTGAAAAATCATGTACAAAATTTATTGGTGGACGTGCCACTGAGTATTTACAGGGACATGTGGTTTCAGCATGATGGCTGCCCAGCGCACTATGCACTCTCAGTGAGAGAGTATCTCGATCAAAACTTTCCAGGCAGATGGATAAGGCGGTCTGGTACAATACCGTGGCCAGCTCGATCGCCTGATTTGAAACCTTTAGATTTTTTTACTGGGGAGCTGTAAAAGAAAACGTGTATTTCAAGCCGATTAAAAATGTAGCTGAACTACGGCAAAGACTATTGGAAACAGCTGAGTTTGTTAATAACCGTGGATTCGCTCGTTTAATAACCCGATCTTTTTTAAGAAGATATCGAGCGCGTATTGCGGCTGAAGGAAAACAGTTTGAGCATTTGCTGTAAAGGTAAATCATCATCAGCAGCATTTTGACGCCCACTGTTGTGCAAACAGTTATCCTTAAGGGTCCTTGTGCGTTTTCATAATCGCTGTTTAATTAGGAAATTTTGAAAAATTTTCATCAGTTTTTCTTCAAATAAGAATTGTGCATAAGTTAACGAGTAATCTTCTAAGTGTTATACCATTTTGGAATCCTTATTAAATGCGCCAACTTTTAAGGTTACTTGCCAAACTCTCGTAGTACATTTTTTTACAGTATAGCCAGTTAAAGTTGAGCAAAGTTTTACTTTGGAATACTTGGTTGGGAAATAACTGGCAATTTTTCCTGAACGAGAAAAGTTGGCAGTAAGGTTGAGACACCAGTTTGAAGATGCATTATTCATCATTACATTGTAAAAATAAAATCCAAAAAAGTTAATATTTGTAGTAACAGGAGTTGACAGGGTGTGAAATTTCTATATCTTTTTCAAAGACCTATAATTTTCAAAACACATACATAAAATTTTTTTAAATATTTTTCTGATAGCTGTTATGACTTTGCCTATCACCCGGTTTCGGCTTGACGTCGACTTCTGGGACACCCTGTATACTAAGTGAGATATAAGATGCAACAGTCAGAATTATTTATTGTTGAATGTTGAAGGCAATCCGATCCGTACTTTTTTGTAAAGTCTTTTTTTTTGTCATATCAGGATCCGAACTATATGAGCATGCTTACTTAATATTCAGTGATGTTTCTGTGTTGGCTCCGATTGTTTCATTGCAATATCATGCCGAGAGTTCGCACGAGCGCTAATTTCACTCAACTTTTCTAGTTTGCGAGCGGTCGGTTACGAAGCCGGATTTTCTTTTAGAGAAATCGCTAATCGGCTGAATCAAAACGAAGTAGATCTAAAACTTACTCTATCCTGTAATCTACTGACGGTTTTCAAGGTTTTTGAGGTGATTCACTTGCGTCCTGTTCGCAATCGGAATGGATTTTTTACTAGAGAGATTTGTCAACAGTGCTTGGCAACTAAAAAGGGTAATATAGGAATTAGCTATCCCGCGTGTCGTGCAACAAGATCTGAAGGACAGGGAGACCGACCGATGAACGAAACGACGTGAAAAACTCCAACCGAGTCGACTCGTACCGCTTTTTTCTAAGGCAGTGGATCAGGCTCCACCAATCTGAAATCCGCAATAACACCGAAACAGCTGCATAGACATAGAACCCTGGTATAAGTAGCAAAAACACACATTGTTAAGCTGATTTTTGAACTGCCGAAAAGGTATCCTCAAACAGCCTAGCTCACAATCTCGAAATCCTACGGACAAAGGAGCGGTCGTATCGGCCAGTTCTGGATGTAAGACGTTTGACACAATTAGGATGGGAGGCCGAAGACAGGCGGGTCTGTCTGGCAGGCTCAGTGCCTGGCGGCATCATGGAGAAAAGCTCTGAGGAGCAAAGCCCATTGACACAGCGGTAGAAGAGGGTCAGATCATTGACCGCTCGCCGATGCGAATGGATGCCGATACTGAATCCATCGCAACCGGATGAGCACTAGGCCGTTTCTTATTCGACAATGTGCAGTACTGTGTTTTTGAAGCATTAACTGTACAAGATTGTTGCGTCCCCAAGCAGAGTGTTTGGTTCTGCTAATGCCTCCTAGATCACACTAAGATCTTCATACTCTTTTTGGCACCTCGTAAATGCTATTTTAATTGGGTATATTCAGGATTCTTGGAATATTTGAGTAGTCGTAGCCCTACCCACAGCCCATCCATGCCATTAACGATATCGACAGACGCACTAATATGTCCAACCGATAGTCACAGCAGTGTCGATGTCGTGTTTGGGACCAGATCACAGTAGGCAGAGGAATCCGGTTTTATTTCGTGTTCCCCCGATTGTTTTAATTGCATTTATTTATCACACCGTCCATGGAAAAACTGAAATCGAACTCCCTATCACCGTTAAAGTGGTCTAGATTGTTCTTTGTAACTGCAAAAGCACCAATTCAAGAAGCTTTAAATATTCTTCGTTCTAAAGGAAGTCCGGAATTTAAAATCAACATTTCTAATTTGATACTAATTTAGATAGTGGAAACTCGCGTAAGACCCTAAAAACTAATCACCTAAGTAACAGTTTACATGTTTTGAGACTAACCTCTGTTTTCATCAAGTTGTAAATTATATTTTCCGCGGCTGCTCTCAAGTCGGTGAAATATAATCAAGTCGGAAACAAATAAGCATTCAAGCAAAAATCTGAGGCGTTAATAGATGTAGAGTTGAATATAGTTTTTTTAAAAAAAATATGTTGATTGGGAAATTATGATATATCTTTCAAAGTATATTTCTAAGATCATTATGTTCTGCTGCTATTTCATAAAAGAACCTGACAACAATTTTAATAGTGAATCCACTGGAACACAGGTGTTATGCCCAATTTGAATCAAGTCTATGATATAGTTTGCGTTTTCTTTTTGGGCCTGTTCAGCACATGCTAAGGATGTTTTATAAATTGAAAGCGAGTAGTAAGATGTATGGCAAGGATAAATAGTGGGCATACCTAAAAAGATTTGTTTAAAAAATGTGAAATTTTGATCCTTCCTTCATTATTTATGACCGAGATACGCCATTTACACCTTCTCAAATTACAACAAATTTACGTTAAACAATAAAGTGAATAATTTTAACACTAGGCAAGTTAATAACTGCGTGTTCCTTATGTTAAATACAAATTGAGTGGGAGGACACCAAATGTTTTGGAGCTTAAAATTTCCGAGTGAAATCAGGAACATTTTTAAGAAAAAATTGAAACCTTTCCTTATTGATAGATACGTTTATTCTGTTGCTAACTTCATTAGTTTTTAGTGCTTTGTACTTCTTCATAGCTATTGGACAAGTCCATGGTATCTGGATTATCAGCATTTTGTTCTTTAAATACCAGTTTTAGCTTCTAATAATTTTATGTTGACTTATTCATATAGTGTTTGTCTTTTTGTAAATAGCATATGTAATGTTCGAGAGTTACCTATTCATTTATATTTACATATTAACATATATGCAACTGATTCTCAAATTCCTTTTGACCTGGTTTACGTCATCCCTGGATAATCCCAGATAATCAATAAATACTATTATTATTCTAAATTTATCTTGAATTCATTCAGGAAAGAAGGTCGTTAATTTGTAAGAAGAACAGTGCTGGAGCCAAGACCGATCCCTGGAGAACACCCGGCTTATACTGGTACTGACCTTATTTACTAGTAGCTTGAATTTCAGTGCCAGTTCTTGATGTATGATTTTCCCTAACTGATCGTGTTTGAACTTGTGCTCCACTTGAGCTACTGCTTGACATCCTCCTATAATGTGTTGTATGTCTCACTTACTCTTTTGCAACTACGGCATATATCATTATTTGTTCCATATTTTAGTATATATTTACGGTAATTGTTGGTTTTCGTGTATGGCGATTAAGAACCCTTTAGTTTCCGGTTACAACTGCCCATTTGTCAGCCAACCGTACAACGCTTTCTTGCCGACAGCTGCTTGAGGAGACCTTCCATGTAGCACCTTTTTTCTCCATGGAGCTAGCTTCGCTGAATCATCGCCGATGTTTAAGGTCTTATTTTCATCGGTTAACGTTAATGGACTATATTTATCTGCACTAACAATGCATTTGCAATATTAAGGGTGGATTTCGCCAGGATTGTCATATCAATCAATCATAGTTATTCTCCGCCTATAGGGTAACAGTCCGTTAAATACAGCAAATAAGCTTCAAGTTCCAATCAACAACAACCATTCAGGATTTTTGATATCCATACATCCTTAAAGTCAAATATTGTTTGGTTGTTCAGGAACTGAACAAACATCCACACTATATTTACAGCGATTAAGAAATACTTAAATATATGTCGTAAAGCTACCGACAAACTTAAAATCTGCAAAAAAATAGAATTTGCAATATCTTTCTTGTTTCACTGAGTACACATTCTAGGTTATATTTATATTAGGCATTATTTGAATAACAGCTGATTATTACATTTCAAAACTCCCCAAAGAGTGACACATGTGTGGGATCCATCAACCCTTGGTCCCAGTGGAGTAAACTCCGCCAATTTTTGAAATATACATGCTTTATAAGACTATACGTGGAATTTTTCCCAAAATCGTTGTAGAACACTTGAAAAAATGCAAATGAAAATTTAAAATTATTGCCATGACGCCGCAAAATAACAAAAATCGGTACATTTCTACAGGTACGTATTATGTACAACACCCTATACGTGATGTACAGACAAAACCAGATTGCCATGCATGAACAGTCGTCAAAAACAGTGAAAACATCCTACTAAATATAATAGCTAGAAAATCGACCTATTATTTCTCGCATTTTCATTGGTCCATTTAAATAACCGACCGTCTTTTGTGAAATGATAAAAATTTGAAATTCTATGAAAGTTATGCTAATTCTAAAGCACAAGGACATAATATTATATCTATAATGTACCCTTATTTATAAGGCAACCGTTTCTTCACGACTTTATTCAACATTTCAATAGAAATCACTGATATTCAGAGAGCTTTGACAGCTTCCGACAAATTGTATTTCGTATTTCCTATTGGTCCAAGGGAACGTTAAACATTAATGTTGGTGAAATTGTCCCTAAGACTCTGCCTGCTTCTCGTAAAATAACTCTCTGAGTTTTAAGGTAGTTTTTGTTATGTAGTTTCAGTCTGTCGTTCAACTATCTTTCTCCTATTTGTTTTGTTATTATTGTTACTATTATTATTCTCATAAAGGGTATCATCAGGTAGAATAACGTTAAACATTGATTTAGATCAGAAAATAATAATTTCGTCTTTAATTTCTTTATTGGTGCTTAATACACTTGCGTGCTTACACAGGTCTAAGTAGAAGTTAAAATACAAAAGTGTGAATCCAAAAAACAATAGAATCTGTTGGAAAAGGCAACATTAACAGAAAAACTGTAAAGTGATATTATGTATTTAAAATAAATACAAAACTATAGAACTATAGAACACGCAGATTCGAACAAATAACAAACATAGTAAAAGTAAACAAGCATACTACAAAACCATTACAAGAGATCCAAAAAGTTATTACTTGTATAAAAAGGTTTCTTCATAAGGTAAACTTTAATTCTATAAAAACATATAAAAGTGGATTCAATAGTATTTAAAACCGTTTCTAGACCTTTGTAGACGATGTTTAGGAATACGAGGGTGGTCCCAGAAGTACCTGCCCCAACCAAGAGAACACAAAAATTTTCTAAAAAAATGTATTTATTTTTCAACATAATCTCCTTTGAGCTCTATACACTTTTCCCAGTGATGTTCAATAAGTTCGGTATCCTTTTTATAATAAGTACTGCCTTGCTTCTTAAAATCGTCATTAACTGCCGACACCACTTCCTCATCATAGGAAAATCTTTGACCATTTTTTCAAGTTTCTAAACAGAAAATAATCCGAGGGGGCTAAATCTGGTGAAGGTAGAAATTCAAACTTTAATTCGTTAATTTCACCCATTGCAATAACGGATTTGTGAGCTGGTGCGTTGTCTTTATAAAACAACACTTTCTTCTTTAACAAAATGCGGCCTTTTTTGCTTGATTTCATCGCTCAAACGTTGCAATAAGTTCGCTTAATACTCGCCGTTGATAGTTTTACCTTTTTCAAGATAGTCAATGAAAATTATCCAACGCGCATCCCAAAAAACCGACGCCATAACCTTGCCTGCAGATGGAACGGTCTTCGCCTTCTTTGGAGCCGGTTGTCCTTCTTGAGTCCATTGTTTTGATTGTTCTTCAAATTCACTGAAAACGTTCAGTATTGATGGCTGCCAAACAAATACTAAACAACGTGGCTTCTTTAAACTTGATACATATGCTTTAAAGGTTGCATACTTTCTAATGTAATGATATTTATCAAACAACTATCGCCATTTCTAGGTCAGGCCGGGCACTTCTGGGACCACCCTCGTATATAACTTACATATGTTACGTGTATTGTAACTATGTACATCACGGTGCGTTTTGTATAGATCCAAATTCTTGTGTATACTTTATCTGAAGTCACTTGAAACACTGTGAAATACCGGGTGCGTTTTATATATCTATATTTAACACGCTCTGTTGCTGCAAAAATCGCCAAATTTCGCAGCAAATATCCCCCGTATAAGATCAAAGGCAGTTTCACCGGTCCACGTGGAGTAAAGCACGCCTATGCGTGGACATAGCCAATGAGAAAGCGTGTATTTCAGAGCTCCGAACAAGTGCAGGTGGCTACTGAAAATTGAAACAGTTTAGCCAGTGCCGTGTAGCGGTGAATAAACGTGTTTTCTTTAGTCTGTCCGTGTTTTTTCATAGATTTTATTAGTTTGTGTGTTTTTGACTTTTAAATACTCAGTTTACTTGTTGATTTAATTGTTGTGTTGATTGTTCTTGTGTGTCCTAAATATATCTCTTTGGAGACCTTGGGAAAATGCTTCAAGCCACGAGGAGATGGTTGATGAACCTGTGCAGGCAGAATTCTTTCATAAAGATTTAGAGGAACAGACCCAAAGAGTAATCCTAAATATGTATGATTGTCTGAAAAACGAAAATCCAGATTCCTCGCAAAATCAAATTTTAAACAGAATTTGTATCCTGACAAAAATTAGTCGGTCTACCATTTATCGGGTTATAAAAAGGGGAGATGTAGTCAACCATTCCTTCCACAGAAAGCGCATAGGGCAAAAATTAAAAAGAATAGACGTGGGTTTTCAGGAAGATATTCGTCGTATAATATACGGATTTTATAAAGAAAATTTGGTGCCCACGTTGGAAATGATACGGGATAAATTAAAAGATTAACCTGAAGATTTTTATAATTACAAATGCTTAGACTCACTGCACTATATTGTAAAACTGTGTGGTTTTCAATACAAAAAATTAGATAAAAGAATGGTGATTATGGAGTCGTCTCGAATCGTTGAATTGCGCCAAGAATTTTTGCACAAAGTTAAAATCTATAGAGAGCAGAAAAGAAATCTGATTTACCTGGATGAAACGTGGTATGATACCCATGATGTTGTGCAGTACGGCTGGGTTGACGACAGCAACAAGTGCATTTTAAATGCACCATGCAACCGTGGAAAACGAATCATTATTCTCCATGCTGGCAGTGAAAATGGATTTATACCTAATGCCTTGCGGTTATCTGCCAAAAATATCAAAGAATCATGTGCCGACTATCATGAGGACATGTCCTCGACTTATTTGAAAAGTGGATAGAGCAGCAGTTAATACCAAACATTTCCCCAAATTCAGTGATTATTATGGACAATGCGCCATACCATTCCCGACAGAAAAACAAAATTCCAAATACAGGCACAAAAAAACAAGACATTATTGATTTTATGAAGGATAAGGGAATGGAAATACCACAAAAATCAACCAAAGCCATATTATTGGATCTTATTAAAAGACAAAAATTTGAAAAAGAGTATGTTGTTGACAATCTGCTTCAGCAAAATAGCCATGAAGTATTACGTCTACCTCCCTATTACTGCATTTTTAACCCGATTGAGTTGGTCTGGGCTGCTTTAAAAAAAAAGTAAGAAAACATAATCAGACCCCTCAATTAAGTGAATCGCTATTGGCCACAATAAGAGATGCAGTATCTCATATTGCTGCCACAGACCTATGGAAGCAGTGTTCTAGGCATATTATTGAAAAAGAAAATTAATATTGTGTTTTGCCTCCTGTAAATCCCGTTGTAATTCCTCTACAAGATGACTCTAGCGACAGCTCCGAAGGCGAAGATGCTATATAAATACCTATAATGTAAGTCTTTATATATCTACCTGCTATGTAAATATTTGCCTATATCAAACGTTGGAATTCTGTAATTTTTCCATTTCTTAACTTTCAGTCAACATAAATTAAACTCCCAATATAAGTATTTTTTATCCCAAATCAAAAAAATAAGAAGATAGTAAAATCCATTTATTGTGATATAAAAACATTATTATTATCGTTCTAAATAAATGACCGCACGCCTATGATACGTCATGAAGTTACAAAGGACGCGCCGACCAAAGGTTTTTATGCTATTTCAAGTGACTTCAGATAAAGTATACATCACATAAGCAGATAAATTTATATAGAGGTGGAATATTAAGTATCTTTTAGTTGATGGCTGCATATCTATAACTCAGACCTGCGATGTAGGTATGTAGTGCAAATGCATAGAGTGACCCCAGTTCAAGGGTGCATATGACATACATCTATACATAGAAATGCCTGAATGGGAAGCCCATAAACCAATGAACTATCCAAGGATAAAAGAGAACATTAGCCCGATAAAAAGCGTGGTTGCTTCGATATAGTAGTAAATAATAACATCATTGTTCCGCCTGCGAGCATAAACTATGCAAATCCGATGATATACATACAAATATATAACAAGTAAGTGTATAACTCATGCCGCGGGCTTTAAGACCCGCGTAAAATGACGTTAAGATAATGTATGCGTGTCGGAATAATTCTTGGCTGCGAAATACATTATTAATTTGAAACAGAATAGTGCGGTACTCGTCCTATTTCGGCACTATGTGCTCTCTGCGACAATGCATTCCCTTTGTCTTCTTTAAATTTTGAGTGGGTGTGGAAAAGCGGATGCAATCGGGTCGAGCGTTGAACCTTTTACCTTTGTTAATGTGGCGGTTCCCGTAAAAGCCCACAGGTCGTGCTTGCATTTATTAATGCCCTTATGTGAATGCTTGAAAAAATGTTAGCTCCGAAGTGGCATTTTCTATACTTGTTTACTCATACCGGTGTAGTGTTTTTTAAATCATACCTAACCCACCGTTCTCAGCGCGTCTCACTTTCTGGAGTTTTGTCAAATGAGCACTTTATTACTTCGGGTGTGCCTCAGGGCTCAATTTTAGGACCATTGTTATTTTTAATTTATGTAGCCGATATTGTTAAGTCCATTCAAAATTCACAGCTACATTCTTATGCGGATGACACTCAACTGCATTACTTCTTTTATCCTGAGAACCTCCAGACTGCTACTATGGAAATTAACGAGGACATTGACTCTATTTGCACCTACTCAGCCAATAACAGCCTAAACGTTAATGCTTCTAAATCTTCTGCTGTGCTGTTTTGTCCAAATCACAGAAGAGCCGAAGTCAAAGCTTTCTTGAGTATATCTATTAACAATCAAAATCTTCCTTTTTCTGAAAGTGTCAAGTGTCTAGCTGTGTTTATTGATGAAAACGTGCGGTTTCGTGAACATTTAAATAACCTCTTAGAAAGAAGTTACATCCGTCTGAGAACTCTGTATGCGAAGAAAAATTTGCTGAATTTTAAAGTGCGAAAAAAGTTGTGTAAATCTTTTGTGTTAACAATTTCTAATTATTGCAATCTAGTTTATCAAACTTGTTTGGATGTTGCAAGTCGTAACAGAATATCTGTAGTACAAAATACCGTAGATTTATATTTAGTTTAAGAAAATTTGATCATGTTTCGGATCGTTATCCTTTAATAGGTTGGTTGAAGATGACAGATTTAGTTAAATACAACTATCTAACCTTTATACATAAGTTACTTGTCTTTGGAACTCCAATTTATTTACGTGAAAAACTAATTTTTAGGTATAATGTTCATCAACGACATATCCGTAACACATTCGCTTTAACAATGCCACTTCATAGTTCATCTGTTTTCAACAGGTCCTTCTCATATAATGCATAAATGTTGTACAATAGCTTAGATTACAGAAAAAGTCTGCCGCTGTATAGTTTTAAAAAACACTTAAAAGCTTTTCTGCTCAATGGTGCTTCTTAAAGGTGTTTTTCTCCAGCATTATATTTTTAAGCTAATTTTTGTTAAGGTTGTGATCAGTTACATGGGCATTTTCCTCCTTTTATTTTCTTTACAGCTGTACTTTTTTACCATCTATTATTCTTATGCAGTAAATGGTTAAGTGTAAGAATAGCTGTCGTAGCTAAAGTTCGCCATTAAGCTGCTCACTAATCTAATTATAGATAATAATATATGCATTATCTGTAATTTGTTTTTTTTTCTAATAAAAGACGGTTTATTATTATTAGTTTCATCATAACTCATATGCAGAGTGTCCAGAAAATGAAGGATACTCATGCATCTGTAAATAGATCACGTCATGCTCTAGTAGATGGTAAAATCGTGTCTTATCAAAAGTCTTATTGTTTTTGAAATTTTCAGCATTAATTTTTTTGAATTGAATTTTTGAACCAGGTTTACTTTAAAACACTCAGATTTAAGCATTTTATCTCGTCCAGTATTCTTTTTTCTTGAAGTGGCGAAAAACCCACATAAAAGTCATGTCAAAGTCTAAAGTTTTATTAAGACCCCTTCCCACGCCTGGCTTTGACACCCTGTAGAGTGAGAGTATAAAGTATGATCAGTGGCGAAGCGTCCATGTAACCATTGTTACCATTGGTAACAGTTAAAAATCTTAAAAATAAATATTTTATGGCTAAGTACTATGAAATAATTTCATTTGTTTACCAACAGCGATATGTAAATAGCAAATTAGCAAATCATGCGCTCTATAGTGTCTAGGTTTTGCGAACACGGTGAAGCTGGCTCACCTCGACTGTTACCATTTTCATTTATCGATACATTTGGTAGTCCGTCGGGGACCGTCGGTACCGGATCGTGTCAGATCGCGGTCGCCCGAGTGCGTGGGGAGCTGCGACATTTATGTCGGCTTGTTACCATTTTTTGAGTTGGTTACTCACTTCTCACTCATTAGTAGCCGTTTTGGTTACTGGCTGTAGTGTGCGTGCAATTAAATATGGATGAGTGTCGCTGCGTAATCGACCAACTAGTTGAAAAGTCATTCTCCTTGTATCATTTTTAAGAAAAAAGGAGATCATTGAAAATGGAAGACCAACACCTATTTTAGATAATTTTAAAAAGGAATAAAAAGACGTGGTTTGATATTTTAAATCAAGTTGGTATATGGAAACTCTTGTTTATGTGGTGGTTTATGTGGTGTGAAAAACAGATTGTTTTGTTGGCAATGTCTTCTGTTTTATACAGAAAAAATGAGTGGACCAGCAGTGGAGTCAACGATTTAAATAGTTTTAGGGCTCTAAAGAGGAGACATGAAATTTCTCCGTTACATGTGAGATATGTAGCCAATTTAATTCAGTTCGGCAAAACAAGAATCGAAAGTTGTCTTAACCAAGCCTTTAGGCAGCTCATTTCTAGATACCGTATGTTTTTTTGAAAAACAGGAATTACCGTTCATTTTGAAGGGGATGACTATGACAATAGAGGAAATTACAGGGAATTGTTAACATTCATTGCTAAAAAAAGATCAAAAATTTTCCGAACATCTAGAAACGTCGACTGTTTTTTCGGACATCTTGGATTAGTCATAGCATAAGACGATGAGGTATATCAAGTGCCCCAGACGCTCAGTCCAGGAATGTTTACCTTAATTTGAAATAGTTTAAATAAAATACCTAAAATAAGCAATAACTTATATTTGGGAGGTTCAAAATAAACTTTTTTTAATAAGATTGTTCACATCTGATTTTGGTAACAGTTTAGGAAATGTCACGCGTCACCACTGAGTATGAAATTGTCGAAAAAGTTTTTAAGTAGTATCCTTATTCAAATTCAAATCTTTAAGACTCGACCTAACAGGTTCAAGCTGCTTGTACATAAAAACATGGCTTTCGTTCCTTCAGCAATGTATTTCGAACAATAAAGTTTAGTGGGCGTATCTGTTCTCCATCCACGAGTTCCGACTCCGAATGTCACAATCAGAAAAGTTTAAGGTGCGTCTCTCGCTTGCTTCGTCGTGTCGTAACACATGTAAAACGAGAGTTTTTATTGTCTGTACGTGATGCCCTGGCTTGTTTTTGATTGTTCTGTGCAGATACCGACGCCAGCTCGTGATGAAGTCTGTATCAGGTCGTGAAACGTTGTCTCCGGAATTCCTACTATCAGATTTTAGAATTGGGTGTCGTCTGTTATAATACAGATAAAATTCGTGCTTGCTGAATGAATCTCCGATTACAAGTGTCTCTACAACAAAAGATATGCTAATTATTTTTTACAATTATACGCTATGTACTGTAATTACAAACTACTATTATCGAAACGATATGAATTTAAAGTTCAACTAAAATACCATTTTACTCATCATTAAGCGCAATTTCTAAAAGTGTCGGGATAGTGTAAGAAAAATGCGTATACCGGGTGACAATAAAAATTGGTAAATAAGGATATCGCTCCAAGATTGGAACATGTCAAATTAGTCATTAAGAGTCATTTCTGGAAAGTTGAATGGGTTATCTCTCCCTTCCGGTTTAACCGTTTTTAAAATAGAAACCTGTAAATTTTCTTCCATAAGCGTACTCTATGCAAAATTCCCTTTCACAAGTGACATTTTCGTGTTAAAATGACGGAGCTATGAAAGAATTTGTGAATAACCTAAAATCAGCCTTTTGCTTACAAGACAAAAACATATTTTAAACTGTCAAGGTGGCGATGTGATCAAAATAAAAAATTAATTTCAGGCAAAGTAATGAAAAAAATGTTTTTATTTTCTATTTTATAATAATAGACTATCAAAGCCCCTTTGATTACTACAAACTGAAATTGTTAATCTTATCCTTTTCTACCTATTTTGCCGCGGGCTTCTATCATTTAGTTTTCCCAATTTTACGGGAAACAGAAGCATCTTAACGATAGAACGTCTTTGACTAGTACTAAACAACAACCTCTGTCCCCTTCAATCCTGAAGTTTCCCTTCAAAAAATTTTCCGAAAATGATCAGGAGCATATGATATGTCAAAAAACGAAGTTTAAGCAATTTTTATTTTTTTTCGTGATTTTGCTCGTAGAATCTCGACTACAAGACCGATTTTCAAAAAAATACAAAGATTTTTTTACTTTACTTCTCAAGTTATAGGCAGCCATAAAATTACCGGCAGACAAATCGACGGCAATGAGTGACACGGTTTTTCGTGATGTACACGTCATATAAGACACAATATAATATATCTCAATTTCGAAATTTTTGTTGATTACAATACTTCCTTGCCAGTTTGGGCATAGGAAGTAAGACTGAAATACTTTTTTCTCTATTACAAAACTGATTTGAGTCATATACAGGATGTTCCTTAATGATATGCGAATATTTAAGGGCGTAAATCTACATGAAAAATTAATGTTAGTTTGCTTAATAAACTATGGTTCAAAAATGTTTCTTTACAAAAACTCGGGGGGTTGAAGTTTTAGGAAAAAAATGGAAATTGATTAATATTTTACTGATATTCAGTTCGTAGTGAATGTAGTTGCACATGTCTGATGGTGCATTAGCGCATTTCAGAGTAGCGGTTCGTAATTATTTACAAACTGTCTATCCAAATCGTTGGATTGGCCGCGGTGGGCCCCAAGAATGGCCACCAAGGTCCCCAGACCTCAACAGCTTAGATTTCTTTTTGTGGGGCTATCTTAAGACACTAGGGTACACAAGTCTCATTAATACTGTAGATGAACTAAGAGAAAGAATAGTTGCAGCTTGTGATAGAATAAAAAACACTCCAGGGATATTTCAACGAGTGCGCAATTCTATAAGAAGGAGGGCGGCAGTATGTGTCCTAAGTAAAGGGGGCCATTTTCACCAATGTTTGTAATCATTTCGTTGGTTTTAATGTTATGTTTATGTTGTCAGTTGTTGTTGTTCATTAACCCCATAGACAATAGAACGGTTTTTATTTTTTTACTCAGAAATGGCGCATCGAAGCAAAACAATTCAAGAGAGATCATTTCATTTAAATTGAACGGGGAATTCAAAAATGATTTTTACTTGGCAAAAAATCATGGGCGTACCCTTTTTTACTTAAAAAATGTCGAAGATAATACCCGTACGCACGCCACTGTTAAAGCTAAACATTATTTTTGCATTGAAAGATATGCAACTTTATTCACTTTCACTACGTACTAAATATCAGTGAAATTTATCAAGCGGTTCTGAAGATACTAATTAGTTTCGATTTTTTTCCTAAAACTTCAACACCCCGAGCAAACTAACATTAATTCTTCGTGTAGATTCATACCCTTAAATATTCGCATATCATTAAGGAACACCCTGTATTTTTGTTGTGACGTAGGCCAGCTACCACACAAATACCATTATTACTGCATTACAGATATTTTTTCAAAAAATGCCGGTACGTCAACTGTCTATGATTCACGTCTCAGTTAACCAATACTGTATTGTATCTCTCTATTTCATCCAGATTCGTGATTGAGTAACAAACATCCATACTTTCACATTAGTAGGGATGCAAACGCGGCAACTTTTCCGACTTCTCCAACGTTTCCAAGCAATAGTTGCAAACTCCAGGTGATTTTCCATGGCTATTCTGCCAGCAGGCCAAGTAAATGTGCGGCGTCTACAATTTTCGGCCGGAGCGCAGCGGCAGCTGCAATATGTTTTATTTACGAGAGTTAAACTGGAGTTGAGCTTATTATCTTAATCTTAGCAAAGTCCGCATCGTGCCTTGGCATGGCTTCGTGGGAATTGGAGGTGCATCGAGGCAGGCGGTGCCGCACTTCGATTGTTTTTTAGACCGCGATCGTCCGTTGTTTATTGCGCCCATAAGGTGCTTCTGCTGTTCTGTTGTTAGCCGGGCATTGTCTTAATTCGATCGCAAAGTAGGCTGCTTAAGGTACGTTTACATTAAGGTTGATTCTCACTACAGTATATTCAGATAAGAGATAGACCGGATGTAAACAAAAGGTTCGGGTGATTTTCACGCTAACGCCGCCGTCTCGACGTAAAACAGGAGCCCTCATTGGTCAATTCGCAATTAAATGCCTATGCCGAGCGGCAGAGCAGTCGTATCAAGGCAGAGTCACATTCAGGTTGAGACGTGTTACGTATGTCGTGTGCATCATTGCAATTTGATATTTCTTTGGACGTTTTCGTTTGTTATCTTATTAAGTTGTTGAGTTTGTCGTTGTTATTGTTATACCTTGTTATTGATTGTTATTGTTATCAACTGCTTGCGCAAAATGCCCAGTAGTACAGATACTGCCGATGAAGTTGTAAACTCCTGTAGTCGACCTAGGAAACGCTCTAAAAAAAGACACCTGAGTGCAGAAATGAAAGAGGTCATTTTGAATATATATAAGATCGAGCGCGAGGAGAACGAGGCATCAACCATCAAAGAAATTGTTGTGAAGGTTTCTTACAAAGTTGGGGTGTGTCGCGCATCAGTGTTTAATGTGTTATGACAATACAAAAAAAATCACACCTTTTCTGAGCCAATGACCAGTAAACATCGCAAAAGTATTGTTAAATAATTGGAGGAAGCTGATAAGCATGCGATTAGGAGGAAAGTGCATGAATGCTTCTTTAGGAATGAAATACCTACTATAGATAAAGTACTGCAGGAGGTAAATGGAGATACAACGTTGCCAAATTTCAAACGATCAACTTTTCATGCGTTACTGAAGCATTTAAATTTCAAATGGAAAAAACGGGCTCGTAATAGTTTACTACTGGATAGAGAAGAAATTGTGCTATGGAGAAGGGATTATTTAACAAAAATTGGGAAATATAGAAATCAAAACAGGAAGATTTATTACCTTGATGAAACGTGGGTAAACGCAGGACACACTACAAGTAAAGTATGGGTTGATGATTCTGTAACTTCATCCAGAAGGGCCTTTCTAGATGGACTGTCCACCGGATTAAAAAATCCAGCAGGTAAATACGAGTAATAGACAACAATCGGATGTTTTTCAAACCTTGGGAACAAGGTTCTAAACATTAATTCCAGGGGGCAGATAAAACATATTACAAGTAACAAAACTTTTATAACTTTCGATAAAATGCGTGGATGTTTTATTGTCATTTTCATTTGTTAGAACTTTTTTAAGCCATGTTTTTATGTGTTTTCGATATTTCAATAATTTTTTAGTATAATCTTAAAATATGTCGAATATTATAAACTTAAAAAAAGTTACTAAGTTTTATATTGTGTACCGTTCCTAATATTTCTAATCATTTTAATTCATACTTTAAGCTTTATAAAGTTATAATTTGTTAATATTAATATTTGCGCGTATTTCAGGTTCCTGATCATTCATTTTTTAAAGGTTTATAACTTTAAATTAAATTGTGAAGCGCTGAGTAATCATACCACGTTCAATATTCTTTCTTTCAATATGACTAAATAATCCCAATTATAGCAATCTGATACTCATGTCTCAATGTTTTTTCGCTGAATGTGATGAAAACATTTGAAAAAGGTTCGCTTATTGAAATAAATCTACACCAGTTAGTACTTCGATTTCCAGGTAAAGGGAAAAGGCTCATTATCTGCCATATTGGCAGTGAGGATGGATTTGTTGTTGACGGTCTGTGGTGCTTTGAGTCTAAGAAAACTGGAGATTACCACGAGGAAATGAATGCCGAATCGTTTGAACAGTGGTTTTCAAAAATTTTACCGAACTTAGAGGAAAACGCAGTAATTGTGTTGGATAATGCGCCTTATCATTCTCGAAGAATGGAGAAGGTCCCAACAACGGCTTCAAGGAAAGTTGATGTTCAAAATTGGCTCCGCTCGAAAAATATCAACTTTGAAGAAGCAATGCTGAAAGTACAATTATTAAGAATTGTCAAGGATCACAAGGCGGAATATCAAAAATACGCCATTGACGAAATGGCAGCAAGTCAAAATAAAACTGTGCTCCGTTTACCTCCATACCATTGCGAGCTCAATCCCATTGAGCTCATATGGGCAGAGGTTAAAAATTATATAGCTAAGCACAATACAACTTTTAAATTTTGTGACCTCAAAGGACTTTTCAAAGAAGCACTAGAATTAATAACAGCGCAAAAATGGGAAAACTGTATTAAGCACGTGAAAGACAAATTTGAAAAGAGAATGTGGGAACTGGACAATATTTTAGAGGAACAAGTCGAGCCATTCATTATTGACGTTGGTGCTTCAGGCAGTAGCGATGATGAAAGCTCATCAAGCTCATCTTTCCAATAAAAGATGTCGTTCATCAAATTCGGTAAGTTATAATAAGTAATTATAAAGCTACTGTATTTTTTAATTAATTATTGACATTTTTGAACCCATTTTGGCAAAACCTATTCAAGAATCTACTTTCTGACAATGTTCAACCATGCACATTTTTTTACGTTTTGAACGTTTTAATTTGGTTACATATTTACCTAGAAATCAAAAAATATACTAATCAATATTCTAAAAGCAATTTTAAGAGATATACGATTATTTTTAATTTAGGCTAATTTAAACGCCATTTTGAGATTATATTTGACTGTATTTCACCAAACATCAGGCGGCATCCGAAGCTGGAAATCGAAGCGAAAATTTTGAAACCCTTATGTATATTTACATCATTATATATTTCTTATCCCACCCCCACATGATCCTATATCCATCACACATCGAATTGTGCTAATTTACTACAAAGTTACGCAAAGCAGCATCTACTATCTAAAATATGTACTGCGTGACTCTTAATACGTCCCTGCCGAATGTTACAGCGTTCGATGATCACGTGGTCTTGTTTATGTCCGGTCTATCTCTTATCTGAATATACTGTATACATTCCGTTTCCATTCCATATCAGTTTCGTAAACGTTCAGTACAATTTGATTGTATACACAGTATACCTTACGGATAATGTGCATACACAGGCAATAGCCTGCTTTAAGCGAAGGCGAATATTTAATTTCAATAATTTACGGAGTGGTTACGGAATGGAAACGGAATGTATAGTGAGAATCAACCTTTATACTGTGATTTTCAGAAAGGTCGAAAGCTAAAAACTGACGAATAAGTAATATGGGAGACCGGGAACACCTGTACACAACAAAAACGCAGTCGCGTCCGTCACGTTGCCGGTCAGTAGTTTGCGAATATAAATCATATGCACGTGAGCCGGTGAAAAATATTGTCTTTGTAATAAAAAGTAAGATTATTAGGCACGTTTACCGCCAATTTCACCAACATTAATGTTTGACGGTCAGTTGGACCAGTAGGAAAAGATCTTATCGAAATGCAATTAGACGGAAGCTGCCAAAGCTCTCTGAATATCAGTGATTGCCTTATAAATAAGAGTACACTATATAGGGTGATTCAAACTGGGTTTCTACATTAAAAGTATTTAAAAAAACGAAGAAAATTATAAAAAAGTATGTATTTGTCCTTTCAGGGCAGTTCATTACAATTATGAATGAAAGATGATATCAAGTAAATGACCGCGGCTCATGTGGCATGACGTAATCTGTTTCGAGAAATTTTCGACTACTCCGTGGCACAAATCAGGTCCTATGTTGGTAATTTCGCGTCTGATCTTGTTTCAGCTCCGCAATTGTATTCTTGTAGGCTTTGCTCTTGAAATACTTCAAAGAAAATAATCTAAGGGAGTTAAATCACAGGATCGCGGCGGCCAGTTGATATCGCGGTTACGTGAAATAACGCGACCTGGAAACTTGCCGCGCAGTAATTGTATCGTTGCTCCTAATGTGTGACCTAGGCTTCAATTCCTGTGTTATTTGGACTCCGTATGGGTGTAACTTCAAATCTTTTTTTAAAATCCGGTGTATAGTGGAATAAGTAAATCCAGTTGCTGCGATCGATGACGAATCGAGGTTCTTCGATTTTCGGCCACACTTTCGACAACAATAGCAATATTGTGTTAGCTACGGATCCAGTTTGCTCGAATTTTTGCACCAAATTTCAATTTGTCCTCTCACAAGGCCGATTTTGTGCTCCAAAAAATTCACGTAAAACACGAAATGTTTTCTTCCTTGTTCGGCCGTTTTCATTATAGGCTTGTTAACACGTTGTTCGGTCGCATATTGCTTCATGACTTTTGTTTATATTTTGACGTTAGAAATGGCACGTTGTCCTTGACAAATTCAGTGGCGTTAAAAAAAATTATTTGTAATGTGGAAGCTCAATTTGAATCACCCATTAGATGTAATAGTCTTTGTGATTTAGAATTAGGACAACGTTCTCATAGAATTTTAGATGTTTATCGTTTCACAAAAGACGGTCAGTTATTCAAATGAACCAATGAAAATGAGAAAAATAATAGGTCGATTTTCTAGCTATTATATTTAGTATATCAGGTACAGGGTGTTGTACATAATACGTACCTGTAGAAAAGTACCGATTTTTGTTATTTTGCAAAAAAAGGATATAAAACGTATTCCAACTGGTTCATCATCTTTTGATACATCAAAAACAATTTTTGCGAATTTATGATATAAAAATCCACACCAAATGTAAACAAACAGCACAATCTGCATTTCTGGGTCCTAAAACATCGATATTTGTGAAAGTAAGTATCCGCATCCACCTATTATTCATCGTCTAGATATTATAATACCTATTTATGAAAATATATCTCCAAACATTGTTATTATTTCAATTATCATAACACAACTGGGGATATCAATTGCTTTTAAAGTGATCTGCACATCTGCAGTGTTGCCGAACCGGCAAAAAAAACGGCATCGGTAAATAGTGTCGTTGGTTTGGTATCAGGTAAATGCCGTCCCAAGGTCAGTAGTACAGTATATTCAGATAAGCGATAGACCGGACATAAACACTGTCGTGTGACAGCAGAACCTAGTAAGTCACTTTTTATCAGGTTTGAGAAATAACATATTTTCAATAAACATTCGGCTTTCGAAAAGTTTAAGTTTTATGAATATTAAAAAAATTGTCTGAAGGGTTATGTAACTTGCTAAATTCGATAGCATCAATTTTATTCATGTGATAGTTTTGTTTATGGTAGAAAAGTGACTTACGTTTTTTTTTTCATGGTTTCTTTTTCGATATTAAATTAAGATACTTTAGCAGAAAATGATAAGTCAACTTACTGATTTTTACAAAATTTCGACTAGAGAAAATAAAAAAAAAAAGATATTGTAAGTGTACTTACTAAGGTTTTATTTGATATAATTTATGTGCGAAGGCGAACACAAAAAGTAACATATCTACTTACTAACTGGAAAATAAACATTTGAATGAAAAACGGTGGAACATAAAACAGCAAGTCTACATACAAGAAGAACAAGAACTTAAGCGCTAAGCCTCTGATACCACACATAAGTCTTTGGAATTATCATTAGATGGCAAAAACTGCCAAAATAGTTTCTTTCTTTCATCTTTGAAGGATGGTACCAATTTTTTTAAAATTGTTTCTCTTTTTTCTGAGTTCAATCCCAGTGTCTCGACAAAAGGATGTATAGGGAATTTGAGATCAACTTTTTTTTTCAAAAACTCGACTTCCTGAAAGACAGTTTCATTATGGCATTCTTTATAAAACAAGTGTCTGCATCCTTTGCGAAACTGAGCGAGCTTAATTTTTTCAAGAAGAGGTATATTATTGCTTTTTCTTTGTTTGCTTCCATCTTCAAAGAGGAAAAAATCAAAATTATTTATAGGCAAACATTTAGTTTTTTTTGAGGACTGCTCAATTATTTTCAGAAGCTGTTCAAAATCATAAATGTTTGGGTGTTTTTTCATTTCTGTGTTGATTCGGCCATGAACCGAATCCGCAGCCATAAATGAATGGCCTGGTTCAAAATATTTTAGGGTGATCTCTTCTGGACCCCATTCACAATTTACAAAAGTCGCAAAAGCAGAATATAGTGTCCAATTCTTGTTCTGAGCAGAACAGTTGTCTACCCAGAATGTAAATTTTTTGGTAACATTGTCTGAATTTTTTATTACGTTGTAGTATGCCGATGCAACATCCGTCGCGGACCTGCCTCTTATAGCCTCATGCCACATCACGCAAATATTTCCGTCCTTATGAAGTGACGCAAACGTCTCATTGAATACGACCAACCTGCAACAACAAATATAGAAGTATATAAAAGTTTAATACAATTATATATAATTATAAACGAAGTACCTTGAAACAAAAAAAGATTCCTTGGTTGACATTTTGGGCAAGAGTAAGACTTTCTGCATATCTACAGCATAGACCTTCTCATCTTGCATTACCTCTTGATTGGAGTCATTTTCATAGTGCTGTCTTGCTTCCGTATAACTTTTTTTGTGGTTTTCGAATTGACAACAAATCTTGCAACTACTTGCGTCGCATTGGCGAATAATGTGAACTTTATGTTTTAGACACTGAGCGCATTCGTCTTGGGATGGCTTTTTAAACCCAATATTCTGTTTTTCAAAAATTCTTCTGTATAGATCATATGAAATTTTCTGTAGATTACAGAAGTCTTGCCAGATGTATTTAATGGTCAAGTCAGGTGGCAAGAATCGTCTATTCGGGGTGTGCTTTAAATTATAGTGAGATACTACCGGATTGAATGAGTTTATATGCTTTATGACAATTTCCTCTGTTCTCATTTTTTGTTCTTCTAGCATGCCTCTAATAACTAACCCCCTTTCATCCACTGTTTGTGCAATTCCTTCTACACTTCGCTTTTTGGAATGTATATGGCAAGTTATCATACCATCTGTTTTAAGTCCTAAAGTATGCAAAAACATTGTTTTGCACACTTGTATTTTTTCAAATTTAGCTTCAGTTTCCACTGGAAGGGGTAGAAAATATTTCAGAGAAACATTCCTGGAAGAGCGCTGAGCCTCTTGCCGCCTTACTTTGATTTCAAATTGTTTGATATGAGCATCCAAAAAAAGTCTACGCTCGCCAAAGCTGAGTCTCCAGAATTTCGTTCTTATCAATTCTCTAAAGTTCTCATCATTGATTTTTGAGCTACATTTCTGCCTGCAATTATTATGGCATGATAGCAGTAGGGGGTGCTTTTCTTGCTTGTCTGGCCTTTCTTGGGAAACTCTGCAGTTTGCATTCACATTCTCGTTGACTTTTTTCAAAGGCTGCCTGTTTTTGAGGGGCGCAAGCGATACGTCATCAAAGTCCGAAAATTTAATTTTTTTCCTTCTAGGGGATACTGACGGCTCATAATTTGGGTCTGCATCAGAA
Source organism: Acanthoscelides obtectus (assembly GCA_963669975.1). Classification (NCBI taxonomy): domain Eukaryota; kingdom Metazoa; phylum Arthropoda; class Insecta; order Coleoptera; family Chrysomelidae; genus Acanthoscelides; species Acanthoscelides obtectus. The sequence goes on along the minus strand of CAVLJG010000001.1, from coordinate 119,727,261 downwards.
TCGTCATAATCTGATATAGGTTCTTCATCATGTTGCTGACGCTCTTCGAGAGGTTCATTTCTGAAAGATAAAATAAATAGAGGTCAGCGGTTTGAATATATATTTCAAATACGAAAACCGTATTGCAAGAATTAGCTTTTTGTTTGTAGTAATTATAATCTTTTATTTTACTGAAAAAAAAACATCAAACTGCAATGTTACTCCTGAGTTAATATTTCATTTGGCTTATATGTAATGTATGATGCTTGCACTCACCTCTCTGTAATGCATAAACTCGTTATGAATTTTCCTCTCGACATATTCTGGATATTAACTACAGTACTAACGTTAAACTAATTCGCGACTGTCCTCACCGATCCACACTCTATGCCAGTTGGAACATGACTGCGGAAACGCTGTAGCATGCATCCGTGCCTACACTCAATCGGCTTGAAATCATGGCATGAAAATTTAGCAAAAACTAGCAAGTGCGTTTACGACGGAGTCTCCCGCCAAATTTCCTACAAAAAAAAATCTTCAAAACGTAGCATGTAGACATGCTATCATTTGTTGATTTTTTAAATGCTGTTCTGATGACTTACTAGGAAACATGAGACAAAGATATACGATTTAGAGTGCGTCTGAGCGAGAGAAAAAAATTCAACTAGTAGAACTTTTTACGGGCTTTTCAAAAATGACGTAAAAATGTAAAACCTAGTAAGTCGACTTACTAGGTTCTGCTGTCACACGACAGAACAAGACCACGTGATCATCGAACGCTGTAACATTCGGCAGGGACGTATTAAGAGTCACGCAGTACATATTTTAGATAATAGATGCTGCTTTGCGTAACTTTGTAGTAAATTAGCACAATTCGATGTGTATACGATTGGTGATGGATATAGGATCATTGGGGGTGGGGTAAGAAATATATAATGATGTAAATATACATAAGGGTTTCAAAATTTTCGCTTCGATTTCCAGCTTCGGATGCCGCCTGATGTTTGGTGAAATACAGTCGAATATAATCTCAAAATGGCGTTTAAATTAGCCTAAATTAAAAATAATCGTATATCTCTTAAAATTGCTTTTAGAATATTGATTAGTATATTTTTTGATATCTAGGTAAATATGTAACCAAATTAAAACGTTCAAAACGTAAAAAAATGTGCATGGTTGAACATTGTCAGAAAGTAGATTCTTGAATAGGTTTTGCCAAAATGGGTTCAAAAATGTCAATAATTAATTAAAAAATACAGTAGCTTTATAATTACTTATTATAACTTACCGAATTTGATGAACGACATCTTTTATTGGAAAGATGAGCTTGATGAGCTTTCATCATCGCTACTGCCTGAAGCACCAACGTCAATAATGAATGGCTCGACTTGTTCCTCTAAAATATTGTCCAGTTCCCACATTCTCTTTTCAACTTTGTCTTTCACGTGCTTAATACAGTTTTCCCATTTTTGCGCTGTTATTAATTCTAGTGCTTCTTTGAAAAGTCCTTTGAGGTCACAAAATTTAAAAGTTGTATTGTGCTTAGCTATATAATTTTTAACCTCTGCCCATATGAGCTCAATGGGATTGAGCTCGCAATGGTATGGAGGTAAACGGAGCACAGTTTTATTTTGACTTGCTGTCATTTCGTCAATGGCGTATTTTTGATATTCCGCCTTGTGATCCTTGACAATTCTTAATAATTGTACTTTCAGCATTGCTTCTTCAAAGTTGATATTTTTCGAGCGGAGCCAATTTTGAACATCAACTTTCCTTGAAGCCGTTGTTGGGACCTTCTCCATTCTTCGAGAATGATAAGGCGCATTATCCAACACAATTACAGCGTTTTCCTCTAGGTTCGGTAAAATTTTTGAAAACCACTGTTCAAACGATTCGCCATTCATTTCCTCGTGGTAATCTCCAGTTTTCTTAGACTCAAAGCACCACAGACCGTCAACAACAAATCCATCCTCACTGCCAATATGGCAGATAATGAGCCTTTTCCCTTTACCTGGAAATCGAAGTACTAACTGGTGTAGATTTATTTCAATAAGCGAACCTTTTTCAAATGTTTTCATCACATTCAGCGAAAAAACATTGAGACATGAGTATCAGATTGCTATAATTGGGATTATTTAGTCATATTGAAAGAAAGAATATTGAACGTCGTATGATTACTCAGCGCTTCACAATTTAATTTAAAGTTATAAACCTTTAAAAAATGAATGATCAGGAACCTGAAATACGCGCAAATATTAATATTAACAAATTATAACTTTATAAAGCTTAAAGTATGAATTAAAATGATTAGAAATATTAGGAACGGTACACAATATAAAACTTAGTAACTTTTTTTAAGTTTATAATATTCGACATATTTTAAGATTATATTAAAAAATTATTGAAATATCGAAAACACATAAAAACATGGCTTAAAAAAGTTCTAACAAATGAAAATGACAATAAAACATCCACGCATTTTATCGAAAGTTATAAAAGTTTTGTTACTTGTAATATGTTTTATCTGCCCCCTGGAATTAATGTTTAGAACCTTGTTCCCAAGGTTTGAAAAACATCCGATTGTTGTCTATTACTCGTATTTACCTGCTGGATTTTTTAATCCGGTGGACAGTCCATCTAGAAAGGCCCTCCTGGATGAAGTTACAGAATCATCAACCCATACTTTACTTGTAGTGTGTCCTGCGTTTACCCACGTTTCATCAAGGTAATAAATCTTCCTGTTTTGATTTCTATATTTCCCAATTTTTGTTAAATAATCCCTCCTCCATAGCACAATTTCTTCTCTATCCAGTAGTAAACTATTACGACCCCGTTTTTTCCATTTGAAATTTAAATGCTTCAGTAACGCATGGAAAGTTGATCGTTTGAAATTTGGCAACGTTGTATCTCCATTTATCTCCTGCAGTACTTTATCTATAGTAGGTATTTCATTCCTAAAGAAGAATTCATGCACTTTCCTCCTAATCGCATGCTTATCAGCTTCATCCAATGATTTAACAATACTTTTGCGATGTTTACTGGTCATTGGCTCAGAAAAGGTGTGATTTTTTTTGTATTGTCTTAACACATTAAACACTGATGCGCGACACACCCCAACTTTGTGAGAAACCTTCACAACAATTTCTTTGATGGTTGATGCCTCGTTCTCCTCGCGCTCGATCTTATATATACACGTATATTCAAAATGACCTCTTTCATTTCTGCACTCAGGTGTCTTTTTTTAGAGCGTTTCCTAGGTGGACTACAGGAGTTTACAACTTCATCGGCAGTATCTGTACTACTGGGCATTTTGCGCAAGCAGTTGATAACAATAACAATCAATAACAAGGTATAACAATAACAACGAGAAACTCAACAACTTAATAAGATAGCAAACGAAAACGTCCAAAGAAATATCAAATTGCAATGATGCACACGACATACGTAACACGTCTGAACCTGAATGTGACTCTGCCTTGATACGACTGCTCTGCTGCTCGGCATAGGCATTTAATTGCGAATTGACCAATGAGGGCTCCTGTTTTACGTCGAGACGGCGGCGTTAGCGTGAAAATCACCCGAACCTTTTGTTTACATCCGGTCTATCTCTTATCTGAATATACTGTAGATCTGTTTTACCCCTGAACTCATGAACTCACGTCTACATTTTAATTAAATATTCATTTTGAAAACAGGCAGATTTCGGTTTCTTTATTGCTTGTCCGGTGCTGAGGTAATGACGGTAATCTACCAGTCTGTATCTTTTGTATGCACAAAAATCAATTCAGGGCAAGCGGAGTAAGGGATGAGGATGTGCGTTCGTAATCATAGGCAACCCATATCTACGCCTATCATGTGCCTGAGTCTGTATGCATATGTATGATTGATATGGGGCACAAAGACTACATAAAATTAACTTTTAGCTTTATTTTTGATTTCAGCTCTTTTTAGGCACGTATAGAAATATTTAAATTATTTTGAAAAATTGTGGAGAGTGATGTTATCGGTAAATATTCTCTTTTCGGTAAAAATACCGAAAAATCCGGTTTAAGTCCATGCATAGGCAATCTGAAATTTGCAATATGAATTCATATTCTATGCATATCCGTTCATAACCGTCAATATTTCATTTGAAGCTTTTGTCATAATATTTTAGCAAAATGTAAGATAGTACAGGCAACACCACACCATGCAGCCCAGTTGACAAGAACGACAAGCTGTCAAGATAAGGGATGTTCAGATCCACGAAAAGTATCGTTATGTATCGATTCTTATCGTTTTAGTAAGTATCGATACTCTAAGATATTGGAATAAAATTATCGATATCCAGAGGAAGGAAACAAAGAAGAAAAGTAATCTGAAGTTAGTCACTCGTTCTGACACAGTCCGGATCGAAAGATGACGATACTCGTGAAATGTATCGATACACCCAAGTGTCGTATATAAAAATATCGATCCAAAATATCGGGTATGGGAAGCAAAAGTATCGATACTTCTAATTATAAGATCGTATCGAACATCCCTTGTGTCAAGATGTATCACCCGAGGTACCGACGCAGCTATTTTGCGGCGTCATGGAAATAATTTTAAATTTTCATTTGCATTTTTTCAAGTGTTGTGTGTCACTCGTTGGGGAGTTTTGAAATGTAATAATCAGCTGTTATTCAAATAATGTCTAATATAAATATAACCTAGAATGTGTACTCAGTGAAACAAGAAAGTTATTGCAAATTCTATTTTTTTTGTAGGTTTTAAGTTAGTTTGCCAGTAGCTTTACGACATATATTTGAGTATTTCTTAATCGCTGTAAATATACTGTGGATGTGTGTTCAGTTTCTGAATAACAAGAAATTATTTGACTTTATGGATGTATGTATATTAAAAATCCTGAATGGTTCTGTGAGAATGTTAATCGACGGTGCTATAATGGTACTGATGAACGGCAAGTAAATGAATGAATGTTTGGAAACGAGCAATATCTATGAAATGTTTGGTAGAGCCTGTCATCAAGTAGGTGCTTAATGGCTATCTGCAAGGAAAAAACACACGGTGTTTTGTCGCAGGTTATGAGATTTTCCTTTCCACCTTTAAGGAATTCTGAAAATACTAAATTTTAGGAATAATGAGGGAGGTTGAGGTGTGATTTTTCATCAGAGGTTGATGTAATGTTTAAGAACAATTTTCTTTAAACTGTTTTTATGATTTCTACGAGAATTACTGCGATTCAATTTGACCACATGCTGCGACGATGAAAATTGCATGTGACTGTCCAAATACAGCATAGGATAGGTCATCTTGGAGAATACGTTAATCAGATTATGTAACCAGAATTCCGCGTATCTGCTACAAAAGATTAAATTCTATGAATGTTTTTCATCAAAGCTGAATGTCTGCACGAGTCTAAACTGTTCTGTGATCGTATCCACATGTTTGTGGAACTCTGTTTAAATTTTTAAAGGGAAATCTTTAAATTATTTGGTAGTGCCATATCGTATATGACTGTACATATCTTCAACTCACAACTGTTATACTACTTAGCAGTTCTTGTTGAAACTTTTGGTGTGTGACACTTGAACATTAGATTTCCCTATTTATAATCAAAAAGGCGTGTAAATAGGTTGTTTTTTTTAATAAAACAAAAAAAATGTCTAAAAAACTGTATAATAGCATAGAGTTACAATATTATTACTGTGATTATCAAAGTAATATGTAAATTATGATTTTTATTAACAAATATAATTTTTATACAATGTGTTTTATTATAAATATAATTTGATGAGTTCATCACTGACAGCTGATGGTGTGAGAATTCCTAAATCTGTGAAGAGTAAGGTAATGTAAGCTGGAGGTGTGTAATCAACCAAAGGATGAACTTTCTTCAGGTCACTATTTTTCCTTACACTTGATGTATACTGAAAAAAAAATATTAGTACACTTTACCAAACATTTTTTTAATCATTGGTGGGTCTATGAGATCCTGTCAACATTGAAAACATCTATACGAGAGAGATGCGTCAAATACTTGTGTTAGGAAGGGATAGAAGCACCTCGTTGCCCCATCAGTAAAATCGTATATCAATTGAAGAAAATAATATAAACATGAATAAACAATCGACAATATTAAATAAAAACATGAATTTTATTAGAAAATAGAACACTTTTTTAAATTGTGACTAAATTATATGTAATTTCTTAATATTCGATAAGCTGGTGATGTTTCAATGACAAGCTGTCATCTCATACTTTGACAGTATTTTGTTTTCAATATTTCGTAATTATGGGTTGCTAAAATTTGTTGATTGAGGTGGAGAATAACGGACTGTTGATTTGACAATCCTGGTGAAATCCACCCTACGGATCATATCGTCAGAAGTTCCTACAATTGTAGGACGCCTTTATCGCCTCCTTGATTTTTATAGCGTTTTACTGTCCATGCCAGCGCGCTGTTTTGAGTGTTATATTACAAATACCTATTTGCATCAAATTGTTCATTCTTATTTATGGCCATAAATACAGCATGACCCAGTAGTTATGTGACTCCAGGGCCTCCAAACAAAATTTTAAAGCCGTAGTTCGGTAGGTCTTGGTGCCGCTACCCTATAATTGTAAAAATTTATTCCCGTCATATTTTCAGGGCCCCAAAAATCGTCCTCCCGTCGGCCAGCGCATTCGGCCCCCCACGGCGCCCGAAAACCACGGCACGCCCGATGGGGGACTAATTTTCACTTGTCATAACAATGGAACGCGACCGACGATCATAAATCAACGCACACTACGATGCGAGAATGCAATGGACGCGGTTTTTTCCTTGATGAACGCGGTGCGTGTATATGTCTCTCAGCTTCTAACATGAAAAAAACAAGTTCCTATGAGGGGAATAAAAAACTTAGTACCATCTCCCAAGAATCGAGCATGTAATATCAACTCAGCTTAATTGAAGCTCACTTTGAAGTTGAGTCACTAATTTTCAGATAATGATTGTAGAAGGAAGATATGAAAAAAAAATTAAAAAAAATGTTACCTTGTTTTATAAAGTATCCTCCCGACAAGTATTTCAGTGCGGACCTGTATTTGTTCGTGCGGTCTTGGAGCACCGGCATGCACTCCCCTGTGAGGTCTTAAGTCACCTGATTCACGAGCCCTTTGTACTACATTAACAAAGGCACGAGAGGTTGGTTGCACTCGATTAAATAAGAATCATGTCCACAAGTTCAGCATTTTCGTAAACATGTGCCATTTTTTATTCCGTTTGAGCCACGCAACAAACACCACTATTCACTCACGCGTTACCAACTGAAACATTGACTGACATCGTGATAAACGTTTCAAATTCTTTCGCTTTTTTGTTTCCGATGCGATGAACCGATAAGGCGGATTATATCCGTTGTTGCCAAACACGAGCACATAATATTATTATTGAGACAGGGCGGTACTCAAACTTCTAAAGGGCTATAACTTTGTTAATTTAATTTTACCAGAAAAATGTTAAAGGAATAAAACATTTCTTTTGATCAGATCTACTCACTGTTAAAATAAATGACTCAACTTCGAAGTCACCCTGTATAAGGGTGGGGTCTCAATACCTGTGGGAGACACAGCTTAGGTTAAATTAGGAAAATGCTAGGTTTTTTAGGGCGAATTTACATGCCGTTGAGAACATTTCATGACTGCATCAACGATTTCGGCCACCATATGCCTGATGTGATTTTCCACACTTGACTGTCTCAGATGCTATTTCCTTGTGAACCTGATTCCACCAATAAATTTGTTTTCGAGTAAAAATTAACTATTTTATGATTTTTTAAAACCGTCCATCCTCTCTGCCGCACACTGTATATGCAAAACTTAAAAAACATTGATTTTGCTTGTTTTTAGGTTAATAATTTAAACTCACGCACCAGCTGTGTACCATCTGTAAGCGCTAGAATATTTATTTGCAAACTGCGTAAAATGACAAATAAAGTTATATTATTATATATTTATATGGTCCGTATTTTCTTAGTTATAAAGGAAAATGTGTTTTTCTTATTTTTATTCATTTTTATTTATTTTGTTTAAGTACACGTTGTAAACAAATGCTTGACTTGACGTATGTACATACCTGTCACCGACTATTGTTATTATTATGTAGTGTTAATATTGCTTTATTAACGTCAAAGATGCCTGGCGGTCATTTTAGCAATGAAGGAAGGTTCGAAATGCTGATGTGCTACATTTTGTGCTACAAAAATATTTTTCAAATGAACCGTATTCGTTTAAATTGCGAGCCAACTCTAAGAAAATAGACTTACTAGGCTGCCTTCTAACGGGAAATTTATCAAGATTTCTGCAGTGTTTTTAGTATTTTTGTAGCACCAAATGAAGCACGTCAGTATGTCGAACTTTTTTTCATTGCTAAAATAACTGGCAGGCATCTTTGACGATAGTAAAGTAATATTAACAATACACAATGATAACAAAACTTCGTGACAGTTATTTACGTCGAGTCAAGCAAGCTTTTATTTGCAATGCCAACTTGAAAAAAATCAGAAAAAATCCTTATAACCAAGGAAACAAATGTAACAACTGATGCATCTTTGAATTCGTATAAAAAATGCTATTAGATACAGGGTGTACTTTTCTCGGACCATATAAAAAAATAAAGGTGATGATGGTTTTTCATAAACGAACAGTCAGGCACAAAATTTAAAGTACACCATACTGTAGTGCCTAAAAAGTGCCAATGGAAAAGTTTAATTAGTTTTTTTATATTTCTTAAAATAAAGTCGGAAAAAATAAAAATGATTTGAGCAAGTTTTAGTTTTTCCGAAATATCTCAGTATGCCATAAAATTTTTACAAACTTCTCAACGGTATGTTTTTTCTAACTTGACCTAAGCTTTATCTCCAACAGGTATTGAGATCCAAAAACTTTAGCTTGGACACCTTTGTATACAATAGTCTAGTGGAAATAAAATATCAAAACCATATTTCACCCCTCAAAACTGACTTGTAGGTATTTTTCTCATAAGGTAATAAGGGACAAAATAAACGTAAAGATTGATATGACTTGTAATAACAATTCTTTTATGATTTAATTAACTCATCCAAATCATAAGCTATGTCTTTAGCTAAAAAGGAATGTTTCGTCGATCTACTGTGTTAGGCATTTATATCCAACTTCTGAGCCTTCAGGACTCGTTGGAACGACGAGAACATTTGATCAGCATCATTCGGAGTACACAATGGAGAAAGTCCACCGAAATCGTTTTTCCCACAATAATGGTGCATGGTCTTTCGTGTATGAGGAAAATTAAAATAATACGAGACAATACCATGTTTCTCCTACATGGATGTAAATGTATTGTTAGTACTAAAAATACTAATTCAAGATCCAAAATATTTTTACAATTTTATTCCGTGACATATATGAAGAATAAATAACATCGGGATGTAATTGTACCAGGAAATAAACATCGCCGGAGTCATGTCACGATTTTTGCATACGTTCTAGTAGGCTGTGCATACAAAACATGTGCGGGAGGCGAAAATTCCATGGCCTACTGTGGGATTTATGACTTCGGTTGCACATCTGCGGCCATGGGAACTGGAATCAGTGTTTGTTTTCCAAGATTAACGGCCATACCGGGTATCTGGGTCAGTATCAGCATATTTTGCTGCTTTATCGTTTTTTTTTTCGGCGGTGGTGTAAAGTACGCAGTCGGTGGTTCGGAAGTTTGTTTCTATTTTTATATTACACAAACATTTTTATTTCGATATACCTACGGAGTCCCAAGCAAGTAATTGAAAGTGGACATGCATAGGTTCACGAAAAATTAGAAAGCCTATAACTTGGAAAGTTCTGTTAGGATTGCGATAACATTTTTACACAAAGTTTTGAAAGCCGTCAAAGAAAATCCCTAAAACATCGTATTTTGACGTTTTGGAGGATTCACTCCGACATGTCCTAGTTAAAAAAATTGGAAAATGTTTTTCAATTTGCAGACGCTGATCTTTGATTTTCAATCGCAGATACCCCCTCCCGAGACGGACATCTTCATGGCCATAAGTCCTGAAATTCAACAGGTGAACCCTCCTCCAAAATGTTGTCTAGATCTGCCCCTGAGACGGATCATATCAATCAAGCCTTTATTCAAACCCAGTTGTTTACAAAGAGAAAATAAATAATAATAATAACAATAATAATAATAATAATAATAATAATATTTATTCGCCAAAATACAAAAAATGGGCAAATAAATATGAAAAAACCACAGAAGGCATCGCCTGTGTGTGGTTTATATCTTAATAACTAACAATCAATCATATATGTGTATAACAATTATTGTTAAATCTAAAAGGTATAAATGTAATTGGAATTTTGTAGTTTTAGTTTTCTATATAATTATGTATAGTCATTCGCTGCACATTATTAACCCAGTCTTTCAATTTTCTTCTAAATTTTTTTCCAAAATTAAGTATCTTTATTTCGTTTGGTACTACTTTATATAATTTAGCTGCTAAGAATTTAAATGATTTTTTGAATAATGTTTTGTGTGGTCTTTGGATATTAGATGAGCCTATTCGAAATCGTGTGTTATGCTCGTGTTTTTAGGATTTTTTCTTTTTATCACAATACTTATGGTATAAGGTGGTGGCATGTAAGAAATAAAGTTGTCTTGTATCAAGTATCCCTGTTTCTTGATATAAGTTGTTCGTTGGATATAATCTTGGCTTATGGAAAATGGCTTTCGAAACAGTTTTTTGTGTTATATTCAGGTCAGAAATATATGTCTTGCAGGCGGCACCCCAGGCTGTGATGCCGTATATTATATGGGTTTCAACTAAGGCATAGTATAGGATTCGCAGATAACTTTCTGTAAGAATGTTAGCAAGCATTTTGAGTTTATAGGCAACATTTCTAATTTTTTTGATAACATATTTAATATGGTTATCCCACCTTAGATGTGAGTCTATAAATATTCCAAGATATTTCAAAGTGTTAACTCTATCGATTTTGGTCTTTTGGCCATGATAATTAACGGAAATTTGTTCGAAGGTAACAATTTTGAATAGGATGTAAATGCAATAAATTTTGTTTTTTTGAAGTCAACTGTTGAAATTTTAGTATCAAACCAGTCAATGATCCTTATAAAATCCTTTTCAGCTATTTGCTTCAGTGTGCTCCAGTCATCAGCTTTATATAATACGAGGGTGTCATCTGCAAAACATATAATCTTTCCAGAACTGTTAATTTTGAATAAGTCATCTAAGTAGAGACTAAATAATAGTGGGCCTAGTACTGTTCCTTGAGGCACACCACACTTGATGTACATTTTTTTACTGTAAGTGTTAGTGATTTTGACAGTCTGTGCCCGACTTGAAAGGTAATTTTTTAAAAGGATTTGTGACGCTCCCCTAAATCCCAATCTTTCCATAACTTTCAGAAGCTCAACATGGTTAACCGTATCAAAGGCATTTTTTTGATCAACAAAGATACCAATAGTAGGTATCTTTTTGTTGACATTAAGAGTTAATTTCATCCATTGCAGCCAAAATTGCATCTGTAGTAGATTTTCCTTTTCTAAACCCATATTGGTCAGAACATATAATTTTATTTTTGTCCAAAAATTGTAATATCCTTTTTTGTAGTAATTTTTATTATCTTCGATAGTACTGATATGGGTCTATAATTTGATGTTACCATTCTGTCACCGCTTTTATAAACAGGAGTAATAACAGTTGTTTTAAATGCATCAGGACAAATTCCAGATTGGAAGCGAATAAAGTATAAAATATAGAGTCAATCTACTTGATGCCATTTTTTTCGCTCCATAATGTGTACTCAAGGTAGCTGAGAATTATAATCAAATAGGTGGATTCTGAACCTCAAATTTTGTGAACTCACGTAAGTTCCAATTTTTGACAGAAACGTTAGAAGTCGTTTTGGAGCTTTTGTCAGCAATTTAAAATTTTGCAAAATTTTTATTCTGGTATCCATTCAAAACAACTTTGGTAAACATTTCTTAGACGTAAGATTTTAAAGAACTTTTACATCGTTTCCCAACTTCCTAAAGCGTGCTGTTAAAAAACTCTGCACGCTAGCTAGAAGCATTAACCACCACTTCTAAGACAACTGATTAAATCTTCCCTTATACTTTCAGGCAATTCCGCGAGATGACGCTATCTCCGGCGTAGGTGGTCTGATGAAATGGAAGAAAAGAATATTAAAAGGAAAGTTAGAGACCGCCTGAATAAAATTCAACCTAGTAGGTAGTCGTTTGGCCTAGCGTCTACGTGCGCCACGTACGACTATGCTCATCCACTGTAAAATGTAAAACAGAGGAGTCTTTTGTGCCTTGAACTCTAACCTACATACATACAAAATAAAACGGAAAAATATGGTCGCCGGTCGTTGCTATTTCCATTGCGGCATAGCCGTACAGTAGTACAAGAGACGATATGAAAAAATTGTACTTGTGAAATATTTTGTTGGCTGTACTGATGAGCTTCGGTGATTGGCGAAACGTACATGTCTGGGAACGATCTTCGGCAAGAGGCAACACTTTGTGTGTATCAGCCTCCAAAACTTTTGAAGAGGGGTGTAGCGAATTTTCTAAGGAGGAACAAATCCTGAAAATGCCCAATATTGTACATGAACTCATGCAAAATATGCAAATTTTAAGGGCCAACCGGCATCCGTATTACGTAACTTTAGGTTTTTAATCTATAAATTTTAAAGTGGAATACTAATGTTAACCACATATGTATGTCAAAAGATTGCCACTCACATACGCTGCATTAGTCGGTTACGTTTTTTCGTCGATAAATCTTTGTTGTTGAATCGAGTATTCACTATGCAAAAAGAGCTGTATACTTTATCTGAAGTCACTTGAAATAGCATAAAAACCTTTGGTCGGCGCGTCCTTTGTAATTTCATGACGTATCATAGGCGTGCGGTCATTTATTTAGAACGATAATAATAATGTTTTTATATCACAATAAATGGATTTTACTATCTTCTTATTTTTTTGATTTGGGATAAAAAATACTTATATTGGGAGTTTAATTTATGTTGACTGAAAGTTAAGAAATGGAAAAATTACAGAATTCCAACGTTTGACATAGGCAAATATTTACATAGCAGGTAGGTATATAAAAAGGTATATAAAGACTTACATTATAGGTATTTATATATCATCTTCGCCTTCGGAGCTGTCGCTAGAGTCATCTTGTAGAGGAATTACAACGGGATTTACAGGAGGCAAAACTCAATATTCATTTTCTTTTTCAATAATATGCCTAGAACACTGCTTCCATAGGTCTCTGGCAGCAATATGAGATACTGCATCTCTTATTGTGGCCAATAGCGATTCACTTAATTGAGGGGTCTGAATATGTTTTCTTACTTTTTTTTTTTAAAGCAGCCCAGACCAACTCAATCGGGTTAAAAATGCAGTAATAGGGAGGTAGACGTAATACTTCATGGCCATTTTGCTGAAGCAGATTGTCAACAACATACTCTTTTTCAAATTTTTGTCTTTTAATAAGATCCAATAATATGGCTTTGGTTGATTTTTGTGGTATTTCCATTCCCTTATCCTTCATAAAATCAATAATGTCTTGTTTTTTTGTGCCTGTATTCGGACTTTTGTTTTTCTGTCGGGAATGGTATGGCGCATTGTCCATAATAATCACTAAATTTCGGGAAATGTTTGGTATTAACTGCTGCTCTATCCACTTTTCAAATAAGTCGGCGGTCATGTCCTCATGATAGTCGGCACATGATTCTTTGATATTTTTGGCAGATAACAGCAAGGCATTAGGTATAAATCCATTTTCACTGCCAGCATGGAGAATAATGATTCGTTTTCCACGGTTGCATGGTGCATTTAAAATGCACTTGTTGCTGTCGTCAACCCAGCCGTACTGCACAACATCATGGGTATCATACCACGTTTCATCCAGGTATATCAGATTTCTTTTCTGCTCTCTATAGATTTTAACTTTGTGCAAAAATTCTTGGCGCAATTCAACGATTCGAGACGACTCCATAATCACCATTCTTTTATCTAATTTTTTGTATTGAAAACCACACAGTTTTACAATACAGTGCAGTGAGTCTAAGCATTTGTAATTATAAAAATCTTCAGGATAATCTTTTAATTTGTCCCGTATCATTTCCAACGTGGGCACCAAATTTTCTTTATAAAATCCGTATATTATACGACGAATATCTTCCTGAAAACCCACGTCTATTCTTTTTAATTTTTGCCCTATGCGCTTTCTGTGGAAGGAATGGTTGACTACATCTCCCCTTTTTATAACCCGATAAATGGTAGACCGACTGATTTTTGTCAGGATACAAATTCTGTTTAAAATTTGATTTTGCGAGGAATCTGGATTTTCGTTTTTCAGACAATCATACATATTTATGATTACTCTTTGGGTCTGTTCCTCTAAATCTTTATGAAAGAATTCTGCCTGCACCGGTTCATCAACCATCTCCTCGTGGCTTGGAGCATTTTCCCAAGGTCTCCAAAGAGCCATATTTAGGACACACAAGAACAATCAACACAACAATTAAATCAACAAGTAAACTGAGTATTCAAAAGTCAAAAACACACAAACTAATAAAATCTATGAAAAAACACGGACAGACTAAAGAAAACACGTTTATTCACCGCTACACGGCACTGGCTAAACTGTTTCAATTTTCAGTAGCCACCTGCACTTGTTCGGAGCTCTGAAACACACGCTTTCTCATTGGCTATGTCCACGCATAGGCGTGTTTTAATCAACGTGGACCGGTGAAACTGCCTTTGATCTTATATTATATATTTGCTGGGAAATTTGGCGATTTTTGCAGCAACAGAGCGTTTTAAATATAGATATATAAAACGCACCCGGTATTTCACAGTGTTTCAAGTGACTTCAGATAAAGTTACTTCAAGGTCTAGTAGTAGAGTCTCTTTCAAACATTTTCGAGCTGATGTCACATGTAAAGTTTAACTAGGATGATTTTCCGAATATGAACGACCATGAAAAGTGCTTAACAAGAAATTGGCTTGCCTTACAGGTTCTTACGCAGAGCTTGTCTAGAACAGAATGAACAATACTCTTTCGATAAGAACTTGTCTGATGGACGACCAATATGTGTGATTATTATCATACGGTTTGTCGGTTTGTGATAGTCGTCATTGTGATATCCTATTCTCGATTTTATCAGTTACCGTTCTCAGTCATTTTTATATTCTTTGTCTTTTGAGTTCCATCTATTTCATATACATATTATAAACGCAGCAACGTTTCAATATGTATCTACCATTTCAATGCTTGTTTTAGTTAAACGTTTGATGTTTTTATGATGTATTTCAATGTTTATTTTCGACTGCCATATACAAATTTTGTTAAGTGTGCGTTATTTGATATCATCACAGCAAAATTGTATTGGGCCGCAAAAAATCCCAAATTAAAACGACCTTTGCATTCGCGTTATACAAGGTGTAAACGTCATTATTGAAATGGGTAATACGGGGACGTCAAAACAAGTCAAAACGTTCATATGACCTATGGTCCAAAAGTCAATAGATTTTTACCTAAATAGCTTTACAGTTTACAACTTTAAGTGCTTCATATTGACCACAATCACCACAATCTTACTAATTTTTATAATCTAATCTATAGCGTTTTTAAATTGGGTAATTAATGTTTTTCTAAGTTAAGCCAAAATTTGTAGTCAGTAAGTTTCATTAAATTAAATATTTAAAACACACATGACAAATGCGCGTCGGTCATTCATCACTCTTATCGAACCGGCAATCGATCGCAAACGGTAACAGTGGTTAGTATGTTATTTTGTTTTTGTTCGCGTACGCCGTCGTGTTTATTCACAATGTTCTCGAATCAAGAGTTCGCCGACATGTTGTTAGTTTGCAGTGAAGCTCGTCAGAATTCAAATCTTGCATCTCAAATTTATCACGAGAGATTTTGCCAACGGGTACACCCAGACAGAAGGACATTTGTGCAAGTGCACCAAAGACTTCGAGATACAGGAAGTGTTCAGCCCACTAATATTCGCACTCGTGAAAGACAGGTTACTGTAGAGCAGAAGAACTAATGTACTTTTACGCGAGACGGGATATTAAATTTTCATAATACTCACACGTGGGCCCAAGAAAATCCTCATACCATTCGTGAAGGTCATTTCCAACAACGTTTTAAAATAAATATTTGGGCGGGTATTCTTGACGATCAGGTAATTGGTCCTTTCGAGTTATCCTCAAATACCTAAGAGCCAAAAATCACAAACTACATCTTTATTTACACTGCGTTCCGTTGTAATTTGCGTCTGACATTGCGACGTTGTCAGATTCTATTTTACTTTAAAGTCGCCTTTCTCTGTTTTATGAAACTTTTTGCTTCTTTTAACCCATCCTATCACCCATTTAAATAATGACTATCATAACGTATTACAGTTTGAGCACCCATGTCGCCTGAAGGAATCATCGGACCCTATTTCTAGACACTACACAGCAATGGTACGTAACTTTTTCCTTCCACAGCTGCATAATTTTGAAGCAGGTTTCAACAAGATGGCACGCCATCCCATACCGCCAACTAACTTTAGCAGTTGTAAACGAAATGTTTAGCGGAAAACTGATATCGTGACGAAGGGCCATTCCGTGCGCTCCCTGGAGCCCAAATCTCACGGCAATGGTGTTTTTTCTCTAGGAATATCTCAAGAGCCGCATTTACGCCAATAAACCGACGACCCAGTTCAAGCACAACATTTTCGAGGAGATGTCCGCTATCCCACTAGCGATGTGCCAGCGAGTACTCACGAATTTTTGAAGTCGAGATTCGAGGAGTGCGTCTCGATAGCTCACATCTCAATGATGTCATTTTTACGAAATAAAATTCCCATGTGTCTACTTTATTAAAAATATAAATTATCTTCCCTACGCTTTGTATTTTTTTTTCTATGATTTTTTAAAATCCGCTGAACTTAATGGCTCACCCTTTGAACTATTGTGTTATTTATTTTCTGTATGTTTGTTTACTCTATTGACGGGTTCCATGTCATCCTATAATGATTTGACAGAACCAATAAAGAAATGAAATGATATTGTGTAGGTTTCGATCCAGTGATTGCGGAGAAATAGGCCAAAAAGAAAGAGAGAAATCAAAATGTCTTAACTGATCATTTTCAGAAAAAAATTTGTATGCGTTAAAGATTGGATATTGGGGGCTGTCGGAGGTGGTAGATATGTCATCTGCCATTTGCCAACTTCGCCACCATGTGCAACTCTTGTTTCTCTGTATGAAATTGTAAAGTTTAAATAAAGACGATTATTATCACTATTATTATTTTTTGTGTAAACAATTTATATGCTTCTAAACTGAATCCAAGTTCAAGATGAGACGTAAATAATAACAGTTAGCGCGTGATCTCTCGGTAGCAGGTGGGGACAACGCCTCTTATTGGTCAGTTCGCCATTAAATTTCAAGCGGTCGCCTGGCGGAATAATGCGCGGGGCAGGGGCAGGGCAGGCAGAGTTGCAGCCAGGCCACCGTCAGTCGCGTGTATCACTGCGTGCACGTGTTTTCGTATTCACCTTGCTTGGTTGTTGCTGTTGTTGTTGTTAAGTGTATTTGAGTAATTTGTTAAGTTTCTGTTTCTGTTAAATACTGTCATCTTTGTTTTACAACTCGTTGGTGGTAGTCCATCATTCGGAGGTAGCCCTGAATGCGGCCCTGAACGCCGTCCTTGTTTTTGGCAATCACGCATCCATTCTATCTTGGATGTAAATACACTATATATAGCTCCGGTAATTCTACGCACCTATAATGCATCACAGATCTACCTGTACAGTTACCGTTAAAACTTGATTTTTTATTTTCGATATACGCGTGCTGGATAACTCAACGATCGCACGCCTGTCTGCTCTGAATGCTGAGCGATAACTGAATGACGATGCGTGTATTCGTGTATGCAACGCCGTGCTGGGTTGCCACGTTGCTGGGTGGTCAAATCTGTGGGGGACGATGGACCAATTGCGGTAGCCCAATTTGACCTGAACGATCCATTTAATTCCTGTGTTATATATGTTCGTAGCCAACCTATCTGAGAAGAATTAACTTGTAGTCGTTTATGAGTTGATAACAGCGAAAATGGTTACATCGGCTCTTGGGCTATGGGATTGTAATCGTTTTTTTGCCGGAAAGACCGATGGCAACGAAGAAGGCGACATCGAAACGGGAAATGTGCGGTTTTCTTTGGACCTTCCGACCGATATTATTGTTTTTCAATGACACATGGGCGTTCTAGACTACAAAGAATCACAACCTTGACGCTCTTTCTTCTTTCAATACTCTTCACTATGATGATATCACCTATTATTGGTCCATTCATCCTTCAATCCTTGCACTATACATTGACCAACAAGAAGCGCCCTAACGTTCATCCGATTTTGATGGATAGGCAAGTCCTGCCAAAGTGCCATGCGTTTTGGTTAGATTACACTGGACAACAAATTTTAGTTTTTTAATTGTATCTTGTGGGAAAAGTGCACTTCTTTGTTAATTTTGGGGCGCTGAATCCAAAAATGACAATGAAATAAAAAAATTAGTTGCGGTTTAGAAAAAAAACTTTTTATTTTTAAGGATATATTAAAAAAAGTAACAAGATTCATATACTTATATGAATCACTATATGCGCTGTCTTTTTGCTGTTCTTTTATGGATTGTTTCTGGAGCATCTCTAGCAGTTCAACAGTAGTCTGCAAGCATGGAAGGATTCCACTTTCCCTGGTACCTTTTTTCCATTGTTGAAATATCCTGATGAAAACGTTCGCCGTGCTCATCACTTACGGCTCCACAATTGTCAAAAAAGTCCAGGTGTGAGTGTAGGAAATGTATCTTAAGAGACATATTACAGCCCATCTTTTGATACGATGACAGCATATTTTTGACAAGGGTTTTATAGTTGTCAGCTTTTCTATTTCCCAAGAAATTAGTGACCACCAGACGAAAATCATTCCAAGCAGTTTTTTCAATACCTGTTAAAAGTGTTTTCAAACTGTGTATCTTTCAAAATATTTCGAATCTGTGGCCCAACAAAAATACCTTCTTAGTCTTGGAAATTTCTGACGCAGGTATTGAAAAGCTGACCCATCTCTATCTAATGCCTTGACAAAGTTTTTCATTAGGCCCAACTTGATATGCAGTGGTGGTAATAAAATTTTTTTCGAATCTACTAATGGCATATGCTGTACATTTTTGTGACCTGGCTCTAGGAATTGACGAACAGGCCAGTTTTGTCTGGTGTAATGAAGTGCCTTTGCTCGACTGTCCCATTCACACAAAAAACAGCAAAACTTTGTGTAGCCTAGCTGCAGCCCAAGTAAAAGTGCAACAACTTTCAAATCGCCACAAATATGCCATTGGTGTTCATCGTATTTTATGCATGTTAATAGGTACTTCATATTGTCATATGATTCTTTCATGTGAACTGCATACCCTACAGGAAGAGACGGTAAAATATTTCCAATATGCAATAACACTGGCTTTAAACTCAATGTTGAACTGTCTATAAACAATCTCCATTCTTCTGGGTTATAGTTTATATTTAAAGCCGCCAGTAAGCCGTTAATGTTACTGCAGAAAACCAAGTTATTCTCCATATTGAAAAATGGTTCTAAGTCTTTGTGGCCTTTACGAAAAACACATACCGAAACATCGTCTTCTAACAAGTTCCACTGCTGCAGTCTTGATCCAAGTAACTCTGCCTTACATTTTGGAAGTTCTAAATCTCTTACACGATCATTTAATTCTGACTGTGTTTTTTTGTGCGGTTGGTGGCATGACGTGCTCGGTATAAAATCAGGATCTCTTGACGTTGATGGCATATCTTCTTCCTGACGAATCACTCGATCGCCATGATCTGATTCGTTTTCTGATTCGCAAATGTAGGATTCTGGGGGTTTTGGAATAGGATTTTCGTCACTGTGAGGCACAGGTCTCATCGCAGATGGTATGTTTGGGTAGTTAATTACCGATTTTTTTTTCTTGGACATACCTGTGGCTTGTCCAACACAAGGTACCATGCAAAAGTAACAATCATTAATATGATTTGTAGGCTCTCTCCAAACCATTGGGACAGCAAAGCGCATAGACCGTTTTTTTCCATTTAACCAGCTCCTCAGACTTGAAGCACATGTATTACAGCAGATGTGGGGTGCCCACTGTTTGTCTTGATCACCTAGTTTACAACCGAAATAAAGCTGATATGCCTTTGTTATTAGTGGAGTAATAGACCGTCTCTGAGACGCAAAAGTCACATCACCACACACGTAACAAAACTGATCTTTCGAGACATCTTGCATGAAAGCTGTCAGCCAACTGAGGAAAAAATGGCTAATATAAAACAATATAATGTACACGTATGTATAACGTAACACAATCATGCCGATTACATCATCTTTCTTTGCCGAATATAAAAATGTAGCACGTGCATTCTTGTGAGTTACAGTATATTAACACTGTCACAGCAGGAACACATATAATTACCGTATCCCTAAAACTTGAACTAATATTGAAAAAATAAGTTTCATTCCGGTTTTAGCACATTAAAAATAGTAATATTTTGTTGATTTTATTTAGGATATTTTTTGGCTGTTGATCAGTGGAATTAGCAATATTCCTTAGAGCTAGTCCGTCCGCAGCAAACTAAATGAGCTTATTGTCGCTCTAGTATTTCTATATTAACTGAATTCATCCAGGAAATTGCAGACATCTTAGATAATAGGGGTCAGATGGATATGGACTTCTCAAAGGCCTTCAATAAGATTAGTCACCAAAGAATCATAGGTAAACTTCAGCATTTTGGTTTTAGCAATCATTTATTAGATCTTCTTACTTACACTTTCTTATAATGGTTTCAAATCTTCACCTTACTCGGCCTCATCCGATGTACCGCAGGGATCAAATTTAGGCCCTCTTCTCTTTTTTTATTTTATGAATGACCTCCCTAACTGCTTAACCTGTCCTTCTCTGTTGTTTGCCGATGATTTAAAAATATATGCTCAGATTAACAGCATTGATGACTGTCTAATCTTGCAAGCTGACCTGAATCTTATATTTGAATGGTGTTCAAGTAATAAATTATTTCAAATTGTATTCAATTACATCGTCCTTCAAATGGATGTATGTGTTGGGCAATAAATATATTATTATTATTATTTCCATGGAGAACAAACAATTACAATACAAATAATTTATTGGTGCCATTGTACATCGATTATACTTACACAATTCATTGTATAATAAACACAATCAGCGGCAATACAGCGGTGAGCGATCTGTTCGAGAACGATCTCGATTACTTTGAACGGAATAAATATGCAAGGCGCGACCACAGTGCGCATCACTTTAAAACTGAACGGCGGTTGGGTTAGAGTTGGCCTGCAATTGAAAACATTATGAGATGAAGACATACCATTTCCACTCTGAATGGGAAGAACAATATTTCTTTACAGAGGTTAAAGGTAAACGTATGTTTGTTAGGTAATACATCTGTTTCCGTTGCTAAAAAAGGGAATATCAATATCAAGAGGCAACTGTGTATAATTTAATTTAAGTCGGCTTACATTGCTTACGACTAGGTAGCATTGTTTATTCCTAAATTATCAAAGTAGCTCAACACACTGAAAAGGGTTGCGACCATCGATAACATATACAAGCAAAATTATAAGAATAAATTAAAACCGATACAAAATAATATTCAATAAAGTTAAAAAAATGTGAAATCCAAAAACTCGAGTAAAATGAATCTGTAATTAAAACATTCTTTTTTGGCTTTTTGAAAAGTGGAATATTCAAGGTACACGTACTTCTAGTGTTGTAGTCGTTGTAATGAACGTATTCATCGGTGTTCAGATACTGTTTAGCATACCTCGAATATGTATATGAGCATCCCCACATCTATGAAGTATCGTCGACAGTCATCTCTATATTTTAAGTAAGATACCACAAGAAGTTCGAATTTCTGTAGGGAGAATAGATGCTGTCAATCTTGTCCCCATGACAAAATAGTATAAGATATGAGAGAATGAGATACAGCGAATGCAACGATAAGCTTCTGAGTCGGAAAACGTCTTTTGATATCATCAATTTGTCTGTCCCATTTTAGTCTTTTATTGATATGTACCCCTAAACACTTTGTACTTTGATGCATATGCTCCCTACTTCTTTCAAAGTGGAAAATCATGTGCATTGTTTTGGACGCATTTGTGGCTAGCCTATTCTCATCAAACCAGCGTTCGCTGCAGACTGCATCGTTTCAGCCTTCTCTGAAAGCTCAGAAATACAATTACTCTTCAGTGAGATGGTTGTGTCATCTGCAAATAAAATCTAATTGCCCCCATAGTTAAAAGGTCATTGATACAAATGAGAAACAGCACGGGACCTAGAACCGGACCTTGAGGTACTCAATTGCTTGATCAATCTTTCATTAGGTGTACTGGTTCCAGCTTTGACAATTTGTGATCTATTGCTCAAGTAACGTTGCATTGAAGAACATGAGGTTGAGGTAGAGTTGTATTCATCGTGCGAGGAACTGTGCTGCTAAATTTTCGTTGATATTTTCAATATTGTGCAGAAGAAAAATGAATTTCCAATGGCGCCCTTCAATTACGGGAAACTTTCACTACAGTATCAAGTTCGCATGGGTTTAACGCTTCCTTCTGCTTCAAAAGGGTGCGAAGGTCCAAACATCGGAACTAGGCCTGAGCCATTGAGCCTCGTCGAATTATTTGTTCTTATACCAATTTCACATTGACAATAAATCCACAAATTTCTTCAAGAATTGAGTTCATGGCCAAATTTCACAAGTATAAAACAGGAGTTGTACTGCAATGACGGTAATGCGTGTGTGTGTGTGTGTGTCGTGTGTGGATCCAAGAAGGTAGGAACACGAATTCAGCTCGGTCGCCGAACACATTATTAATTTCACTGGACAACTAATTTTAGTTATTTAATTGTATCTTGTGGGAAAAGTGCACTTCGTTGTTAATTTTGGGGCGCTGAATCCAAAAATGACAATGAAATAAAAAAATAGTTGCGGTTTAGAAAAAAAACTTTTTATTTTTAAGGATATATTAAAAAAAGTAACAAGATTCGCTATCTTTTTGCTGTTCTTTTATGGATCGTTTCTGGAGCATCTCTACCAAGAGTCCAACAGTAGTCTGCAAGCATGGAAGGATTCCACTTTCCCTGGTACCTTTTTTCCATTGTTGAAATATCCTGATGAAAACGTTCGCCGTGCTCATCACTTACGGCTCCGCAATTGTCAGGAAAAAAGTCCAGGTGTGAGTGTAGGAAATGTATCTTAAGAGACATATTACAGCCCATCTTTTGATACGATGACAGCATATTTTTGACAAGGGTTTTCTAGTTGTCAGCTTTTCTATTTCCCAAGAAATTAGTAACCACCAGACGGAAATCATTCCAAGCAGTTTTTTCAATACCTGTTAAAGTGTTTTCAAACTGTGTATCTTTCAAAATATTTCGAATCTGTGGCCCAACAAAAATACCTTCTTTAACCTTTGCCTCACTTAGTCTTGGAAATTTCTGACGCAGGTATTGAAAAGCTGACCCATCTCTATCTAATGCCTTGACAAAGTTTTTCATTAGGCCCAACTTGATATGCAGTGGTGGTAATAAAATTTTTTTCGAATCTACTAATGGCATATGCTGTACATTTTTTTGACCTGGCTCTAGGAATTGACGAACAGGCCAGTTTTGTTTGGTGTAATGAAGTGCCTTTGCCCGACTGTCCCATTCACACAAAAAATAGCAAAACTTTGTGTAGCCTAGCTGCAGCCCAAGTAAAAGTGCAACAGCTTTCAAATCGCCACAAATATGCCATTGGTGCTCATCGCATTTTATGCATTTCAATAGGTACTTCATATTGTCATATGATTCTTTCATGTGAACTGCATACCCTACAGGAAGAGATGGTAAAATATTTCCAATATGCAATAACACTGCCTTTAAACTCAATGTTGAACTGTCTATAAACAATCTCCATTCTTCTGGGTTATAGTTTATATTTAAAGCCGCCAGTAAGCCGTTAATGTTACTGCAGAAAACCAAGTTATTCTCCATATTGAAAAATGGTTCTAAGTCTTTGTGGCGTTTACGAAAAACACATACCGAAACATCGTCTTCTAACAAGTTCCACTGCTTCAGTCTTGATCCAAGTAACTGCCTTACATTTTGGAAGTTCTAAATCTCTTACAAGATCATTTAATTCTGACTGTGTTATTTTGTGCGGTTGGTGGCATGACGTGCTCGGTATAAAATCAGGATCTCTTGACGTTAATGGCATATCTTCTTCCTGACGAATCACTCGATCGCCATGATCTGATTCGTTTTCTGATTCGCAAGTGTAGGATTCTGGGGTTTTTGGAATAGGATTTTCGTCACTGTGAGGCACAGGTCTCATCGCAGATGGTATGTTTGGGTAGTTAATAACCGATTTTTTTTTCTTGGACATACCTGTGGCTTGCCCAACACAAGGTACCATGCAAAAGTAACAATCACTAATATGATTTGTAGGCTCTCTCCAAACCCTTGGGACAGCAAAGCGCATAGACCGTTTTTTGCCATTTAACCAGCTCCTCAGACTTGAAGCACATGTATTACAGCAGATGTGGGGTGCCCACTGTTTGTCTTGATCACCTAGTTTACAACCGAAATAAAGCTGATATGCTTTTGTTATTGGTGGAGTAATAGACCGTCTCTGAGACGCAAAAGTCACATCACCACACACGTAACAAAACTGATCTGGATTGTTTACATACTTTCGAGACATCTTGCATGAACGCTGTCAGCCAACTGAGGAAAAATGGCTAATATAAAACAAAGGATATTTTTTGGCTGTTGATCAGTGTTTTCTTTTCTTATTACTTGACAATAAAATTTCGTGAGGATGTTATTGTTTCATTCTTGATCTAAGACTACCTCATTGCGACTTCCAATGTCACTGAGTATATACTTTTTTATAATTCAGTACGCCTCTGTAAAAGAAAATGCCGGACAGCAGTGAACCTATTGAATGAGAGAAAAATGGGATTTCCAGCAAAGAGACATTGTTATACGAAACGATGGAGTCCCTCTCCTTAGAACCGGATATTTCGCTGTTACACAATTCAACTTTAGGTTCTTTAAAGGGAAATCTCCAAGAATGTTTTTTTCTGCGAGTCACTAAAAGCTTGTGTGGCAACTTAACTTTTGCCGGGATTTTTAACTTTGCGAATAAATACAGGAGGGTGGAAATAAGGGGCAGAAGTATGGTGAAGCCGTTTTGTGTAATACAGAGCCATTATTAGGACTGGGGAATTTAATTCGAACAAAAGTTTGGATCTTGCTGTCATCAAGTAGTAAAAGTATTAATACAAGCAGTAAATAGGGAAAGAGAGACTGGCGCATCTGTAAAAAAAGCGTGTTCAGAACGGAATTATGTTTCTCATTTTTTTCTCAGTATTTTAAAATGTTTTACAATGTAGAGAGAGTCTTCTCGACGTTCAGGTGTACTAATGAATAGAGTAATCGATGTTTGGTTTATTGTACCACCTGGAAGCTTACTCCTCTCTGTTTCTCTCACCCTCCATTCATGATAAAAACATGCATTTTTAGTATTGCTACTTAAGCGTATACCACTCCTCCCACTATTTCTTTAACTTTTTCAATTGCCGGTACTGGATTTCAGAACCTCTGCTGATGATAAGCAAGACCTGCGTGCTCTTCAATTCTTCCAAACTATTAATCTTGACTCATTTCCCTTCCAAAATACCCATCTTCTACCCCATTTTATTCCAAAATAACAGTCTTTCTCACATTTTTCGACGCTCGGGCCTATGGACACCCAGTGAGAACTATATCAGTGCTAATCACACGGCAACGTTATCACGTATTCAGGATATCTCCCAGATTGTATGAATAAATCCTGTCTGATCTCATGCAGTTGTAAATCGGACGTTTCGCGGATAGAAAGCTCCCCCAGCTCTTCAACTCTTAACATAGTGCTACTTGGGAGATTTTTTTGAAAATCTTGCAATACTAGGGGATTTTTGCGCTTGTTTTGGGGAATCTGTCTAGCCCATCTTGCAACACTGTGTTTGGCTTCAGTTTTTTTCTTCAATAAATGGACTATTGATGTTCCGATCCACGAAAACTACTGATAATATGTATCGATTCGTATCGTTTTAGGAAGTATCGATAGGTACTCTAAAATATCGGAATAAAAATATCGGTAGCACAAGTATCGAATCTTTCGATACGGAACATAGACTACCGAAAATCATTTTTTCTACAACCCTCAAAATAATGTTTACTTCTCTTTCAACTGCATAACTAGATCAAATACGTTCACTAATAAATTAAAAAAACTGAACAATGGCATAACTTAGATCTCCCATATAAACTCGATTTTACAAAATCACTTCTTACAGAAGGCTTCACTATCACAATATTGTTTTTTTAAACTAAAATCTTTAATCAATCAATACTAAAAATACCGTGCGTCATGTGTGTAATTCCCCGAAACCGAATCCAAAAGGGTTGCCAAATGGTTTAGCTCAGTTACCCTAGTCGAAATGTAAAAATCCCCTGAATTCAGTACTTAAAAAGCCCAAAAAATATCATTTATTTTTTGTAATATACAGGGTGTCCCAGAAGTCGACGTCAAGCCGAAACCGGGTGATAGGCAAAGTCATAACAGCTATCAGAAAAATATTTAAAAAAATGTTATGTATGTGTTTTGAAATTATAGGTCTTTGAAAAAATATAGAAATTTCACACCCTACGGCAGTCTGTCAACTCCTGTTACTACAAATATTAACTTTTTTGAATTTTATTTTTACAATGTAATGATGAATAATGCATCTTCAAACTGGTGTCTCAACCTTACTGCTAACTTTTCTCGTTCAGGAAAAATTGCCACTTAAATTTACGTTCTAAAAACTATGTCGGCCATATGGCGCCCTTGAGCCGAAATGCAGGAATCAAGCCTCTCCCGAAATGAGCCCGTTGCGTCGACCAGCATCCGTGCAGGAATTTGGGTTACTTCTCTTTTTATTTCCTCCTTCAAATCGACGAGGGCCAGGTAGCCCCATAAAAAAAACCACACACGTTGACAGGTCCGGGGAGCGAGGGGGCCATGGAATATCGCCATGACGTGAATTGACACGTCCTGGGAATTTTTGCCGAAGAAGTTCCATCGAAGTGCGAGCTGTGTGAGATGTTGCCCCGTCTTGTTGGAACCACACTGTTCTGAGACGGACACATCCACGTCGAAGATCCAGAAAAAAAGTTGTTCAATATTATTATTATTATGATAATTGAGAAGAGCAGAGTACTATAAGCTCATGCAGTAAATATAGTGTACGGACACGTAACACAAATACATCAAATAGAAAAAAATAAAAAAAGACAGTTCATAGCTATAAAGTTTGTACACTCCTCCAGCTATCATACTGCACTTTGAAGCTATTAACTGATGTAGCACCAACCACACTTTCAGGTAAACTATTCCAGGTGTTGTTTGAAGCTGTGTCCGCGTAGATTGCTGCGTGACGGACGGTATAGATGCATGAGGTTGGTGCCCATCAAACCATGAAGTATCCTGAACGTAACTATAAGATCGCCACGAAGTCTTCGCTCAGAGAATGAGGTCAGGTTGAATAATTCAAGGCGATCTTCATAGCTTGGTCTTCGTGCTCCAAAAGGGATACGAGTAGCCCGACGCTGTACTGATTCGACGAGATTTCTATCGCGCAGAAGCACAGTGTCCCATACCGGGCCAGCGAATTCAAGAATTGGCCTCACGAATGCCTTGTAAATGTAGGCGCAAGTGTTGACATCGGATCCTTTGAAAGACCTCTCCAGCATGTATTGAAGTTTCTTGGCTTTTGATGTAACGTGGTGAATATGCTCTGACCAGGAAAGACGATCGTTGACTACAACGCCCAGATCAGTGTGGCTGGAAACTGCTTCGAAGTTGTGGTCAGAGATCTTGTATGTAAATCGCGGATTTGTATTCCCGAGGTGAAGGACACAACACTTAGTTAGATTTAAGGGTAAAAGCCAACTGACTGACCATTGACAAACAATATCAAGATCTCGTTGAAGCATAGCAGAATTTACGACAGTATTGTAAATCTTGGTGTCGTCGGCATAAGCTGAACATGTGGAGGAATCAATGCGGGCAGGTCACTTGTATACAGAAGGAACAGCATGGCCCCAAGACAGAGCCTTGAGGAACTCCACTTGCTACATGATGAAGGTGAGACTGGCTATCACTGACGCGCACAGAGAAAGTCCTCCCGGTGAGAAAAGCCTTAATCCACAGTAACAACTCGCCTCTTATTCCCATACATTCCAACTTAAACGAAGCCTTCTATGTGGTACGCGATCGAAAGCCCTAGAAAAATCTAAGTAGATTATATCAACAGGAGTCTTTGTGTCCAGATACTGAGTCCAATCGTTGAGAGAGTGGAGAAGGTTGTAACGATGTAACGCTCTGAATTCGGTTGTTTCTCCATCATCCTCAAAAAATAAGGGCCAATAGTCATCGTTGGGCCTACTGCACACCAAACTGGAACTTTCGGGGTATACAGGGGGTGTTCATACAACTGTTGGGGTTCACTGGGGACCAATATCGACTATTGTTTATTGAAGTATCCATGTGCAAGT